>JAFMSR010000006.1:46024328-46035316 GCA_022818135.1 Saxidomus purpurata
GTTTTTGGTACAAATAAAAGTCATTTCTGTCAGTTATACATCTTTCTTGATAAAATAAGAGCCACTTAAGCTTGTAAATGTGATCCTAGGACTTTAAACCTAGATTTTGACATAATATGACCAATATATAAAAGATGCTAAGATTTGATGATGACACACACCATGGCTTCAATCATTTGGCCACAATTCTTTGAAAAGGACGGCTTCCTAAATTTACGCTGCTCATATCTAGTCACAGGAACCAGGTATCTCCTTCAAACATTGGGAAACTTTAAACAGTTTCCCGGCCTGCCTAGCCATAGACAGTATCACTACCAGTAGTAGTTCAGTGGTCACTGAAAATTAATTTTACAAACTTATTAGAAACAGAATAGTTAAGGTCAAGAGAAATATAAACTCACCTCAGGAACTTAATGTAGACGTCAGGCAAAATCTAGTGCACTTAATGTGCACCTAAACATAATGTATGTATTTGAGTTACGTAGCTCAAGGTGGCACACAGTGTACAGGTGAGCTAATGCCATCCCTCAAGCCTTAGTAGTAAAGGTGAGCTAATGCCATCCCTAAAACCCTAGAAGTACAAGTGAGCTAATGACAGCCCTAAAACCCTAGTAGTACAGGTGAGCTAATGCTATCCCTCAAGCCTTAGTTGTACAGGTGAGCTAATGAAATCCCTTAAGCCCTAGTAGTACAGGTGAGCTAATGACATTCCTCAAACCCTAGTAGTACAGGTGAGCTAATGACATCCCTCAAGCCCTAGTAGTACAGGTGAACTAATGACATCCCTCAAGCCCTAGTAGTACAGGTGAGCTAATGACATCCCTCAAGCCCTGGTAGTACAGGTGAGCTAATGACATCCCTCAAG
The DNA here is from genome assembly GCA_022818135.1 of Saxidomus purpurata. Lineage (NCBI taxonomy): Eukaryota > Metazoa > Mollusca > Bivalvia > Venerida > Veneridae > Saxidomus > Saxidomus purpurata. The sequence continues at coordinate 46,025,194 of JAFMSR010000006.1, forward strand.
CCTTAGTAGTACAGGTGAGCCAATGACATCCCTCAAGTCATAGTAGTACAGGTGAGCTAATGACATCCCTCAAGCCCTAGTAGTACAGGTGAGCTAATGACATCCCTCAAGCCCTAGTAGTACAGGTGAACTAATGCCATCCCTCAAGCCCTAGTAGTACAGGTGAGCCAATGACATCCCTCAAGTCATAGTAGTACAGGTGAGCTAATGACATCCCTCAAGCCCTTGTAGTACAGGTGAGCCAATGACATCCCTCAAGTCATAGTAGTACAGGTGAGCTAATGACATCCCTCAAGCCTTAGTAGTACAGGTGAGCCAATGACATCCCTCAAGTCATAGTAGTACAGGTGAGCCAATGACATCCCTCAAGTCATAGTAGTACAGGTGAACTAATGCCATCCCTCAAGCCCTAGTAGTACAGGTGAGCTAATGACATCCCTCAAGTCCTAGTAGTACAGGTGAGCTAATGACATCCCTCAAGCCCTAGTAGTACAGGTGAACTAATGCCATCCCTCAAGCCCTAGTAGTACAGGTGAGCTAATGACATTCCTCAAGTCCTAGTAGTACAGGTGAGCTAATGACATCCCTCAAGCCCTAGTAGTACAGGTGAACTAATGCCATCCCTCAAGCCCTAGTAGTACAGGTGAGCTAATGACATTCCTCAAGCCCTAGTAGTACAGGTGAGCTAATGACATCCCTCAAGCCTTAGTAGTACAGGTGAGCCAATGACATCCCTCAAGTCATAGTAGTACAGGTGAGCCAATGACATCCCTCAAGCCTTAGTAGTACAGGTGAGCCAATGACATCCCTCAAGTCATAGTAGTACAGGTGAGCCAATGACATCCCTCAAGCCTTAGTAGTACAGGTGAGCTAATGACATCCCTCAAGTCATAGTAGTACAGGTGAGCCAATGACATCCCTCAAGCCTTAGTAGTACAGGTGAGCCAATGACATCCCTCAAGTCATAGTAGTACAGGTGAGCCAATGACATCCCTCAAGCCTTAGTAGTACAGGTGAGCCAATGACATCCCTCAAGTCATAGTAGTACAGGTGAGCCAATGACATCCCTCAAGCCTTAGTAGTACAGGTGAGCTAATGACATCCCTCAAGTCATAGTAGTACAGGTGAGCCAATGACATCCCTCAAGCCTTAGTAGTACAGGTGAGCCAATGACATCCCTCAAGTCATAGTAGTACAGGTGAGCCAATGACATCCCTCAAGTCATAGTAGTACAGGTGAGCTAATGACATCCCTCAAGTGCTAGTATTACAGGTGAACTAATGCCATCCCTAAAACCCTAGTAGTACAGGTGAGCTAATGACATCCCTCAAGCCCTTGTAGTACAGGTGAGCCAATGACATCTCTCAAGTCATAGTAGTACAGGTGAGCTAATGACATCCCTCAAGTGCTAGTATTACAGGTGAACTAATGCCATCCCTAAAACCCTAGTAGTACAGGTGAGCTAATGACATCCCTAAAACCCTAGTAGTACAGGTGAGCTAATGACATCCCTCAAGCCCTAGTAGTACAGGTGAGCTAATGACATCCCTCAAGTCATAGTAGTACAGGTGAGCTAATGACATCTCTCAAGCCCTAGTAGTACAGGTGAGCTAATGACATCCCTCAAGCCCTAGTATTACAGGTGAGCTAATGACATCCCTCATGTGCTAGTATTTCAGGTGAGCTAATGACATCCCTCAAGTCATAGTAGTACAGGTGAGCTAATGACATCTCTCAAGCCCTAGTAGTACAGGTGAGCTAATGACATCCCTCAAGTGCTAGTATTACAGGTGAGCTAATGACATCCCTCAAGTCATAGTAGTACAGGTGAGCTAATGACATCTCTCAAGCCCTAGCAGTACAGGTGAGCTAATGACATCGCTCAAGCCCTAGTAGTACAGGTGAGCTAATGAAACCCCTCAAACCCTAGTAGTACAGGTGAGCTAATGACATCCCTCAAGCCCTAGTAGTACAGGTGAGCTAATGACATCCCTCAAACCCTAGTAGTGCAGGTGAGCTTATGACATCTCTCAAGTCCTAGTAGTACAGGTGAGCTAATGACATCCCTCAAGCCCTAGCAGTACAGGTGAGCTAATGACATCCCTCAAGTCCTAGTAGTACAGGTGAGCTAATGACATCCCTCAAGCCCTAGTAGTACAGGTGAGCTAATGACATCCCTCAAGCCCTAGTAGTACAGGTGAGCTAATGACATCCCTCAAGCCCTAGTAGTACAGGTGAGCTAATGACATCCCTCAAGTCCTAGTAGTACAGGTGAGCTAATGACATCCCTCAAGCCCTAGTAGTACAGGTGAGCTAATGACATCGCTCAAGCCCTAGTAGTACAGGTGAGCTAATGACATCCCTCAAGCCCTAGTAGTACAGGTGAGCTAATGACATCCCTCAAACCCTAGTAGTACAGGTGAGCTAATGACATCCCTCAAGCCCTAGTAGTACAGGTGAGCTAATGACATCCCTCAAGTCCTAGTAGTACAGGTGAGCTAATGACATCCCTCAAGCCCTAGTAGTACAGGTGAGCTAATGACATCGCTCAAGCCCTAGTAGTACAGGTGAGCTAATGACATACCTCAAACCCTAGTAGCACAGGTGATCTAATGACATCCCTCAAGTCCTAGTAGTACAGGTGAACTAATAACATCTTTCAAGCCCTAGTAGTACAGGTGAGCTAATGCCATCCCTCAAACCCTAGTAGTACAGGTGAGCTAATGACATCTTTCAAGCCCTAGTAGTACAGGTGAGCTAATGACATCCCTTAAGTCCTAGTAGTATAGGTGAGCTAATGACATCCCTCAAGCCCTAGTAGTACAGGTGAGCTAATGCCATCCCTCAAGCCCTAGTATTACAGGTGAGCTAATGACATCTTTCAAGCCCTAGTAGTACAGGTGAGCTAATGCCATCCCTCAAGTCATAGTAGTACAGGTGAGCTAATGACATCTTTCAAGCCTTAGTAGTACAGGTGAGCTAATGACATCCCTCAAGCCCTAGTATTACAGGTGAGCTAATGCCATCCCTTAAGCCCTAGCAGTACAGGTGAGCTAATGACATCCCTCAATCCCTAGAAGTACAGGTGAGCTAATGACATCCCTCAAGCCCTAGTAATACAGGTGAGCTAATGACATCCCTCAAGTCATAGTAGTACAGGTGAGCTAATGACATCCCTCAAGCCCTTGTAGTACAGGTGAGCTAATGACATCCCTCAAGTCCTAGTAGTACAGGTGAGCTAATGCCATCCCTCAAGTCCTAGTAGTACAGGTGAGCTAATGACATCTTTCAAGCCCTAGTAGTACAGGTGAGCTAATGACATCCCTCAAGCCCTAGTATTACAGGTGAGCTAATGACATCCCTCAAGCCCTAGCAGTACAGGTGAGCTAATGAAACCCCTCAAGCCCTAGTAGTACAGGTGAGCTAATGACATCCCTCAATCCCTAGAAGTACAGGTGAGCTAAAGACATCCCTCAAGCCCTAGTAATACAGGTGAGCTAATGACATCCCTAAAGCCATTGTAGTACAGGTGAGCTAATGACATCCCTCAAGCCCTAGTAGTACAGGTGAGCTAATGACATCCCTCAAGCCCTAGTAGTACAGGTGAGCTAATGACAGCCCTCAATCCCTAGAAGTACAGGTGAGCTAATGACATCCCTCAAGCCCTAGTAATACAGGTGAGCTAATGACATCCCTCAAGCCCTGGTAGTACAGGTGAGCAAATGACATCCCTCAAGCCCTATTAGTACAGGTGAGCTAATGAAATCCCTTAAGCCCTAGTAGTACAGGTGAGGTTATGAAATCCCTCAAGACCTAGTATCACAGGTGAGCTAATGACATCCCTCAAGCCCTGGTACTACAGGTGAGTTAATGACATCCCTCAAGCCCTGGTAGTACAGGTGAGCTAATGACATCCCTCAAGCCCTTGTAGTACAGGTGAGCTAATGACATCCCTCAAGCCCTTGTAGTACAGGTGAGCTAATGACATCCCTCAAGCCCTGGTAGTACAGGTGAGTTAATGACATCCCTCAAGCCCTGGTAGTACAGGTGAGTTAATGACATCCCTCAAGCCCTAGTAGTACAGTTGAGCTAATGACATCCCTCAAGCCCTGGTAGTACGGTGAGTTAATGACATCCCTCAAGCCCTATTAGTACAGTTGAGCTAATGACATCCCTCAAGCCCTAGTAGTACAGTTGAGCTAATGACATCCCTCAAGCCCTGGTAGTACAGGTGAGTTAATGACATCCCTCAAGCCCTAGTAGTACAGGTGAGCTAATAACAAAGCTCAAATATCAAACTCATAATCAGCATATAACTCCCATAAGCACCCTGTGTATAGGTGAGCATAATACTCCCTAAAGCACTTAGTGTACAGGTGAGTCAAATATCCCCTCAAGCACTCAGTGTACAGGTGAGCATAATACTCCCTCAAGCACTTTATGTACGGGTGAGCTGAATACCCCCTCAAGCACTTAGTGTACAGGTGAGCATAATACTCCCTCAAGCACTTTATGTATGGGCTAGCAGAATACCCCCTCAAGCACTTAGTGTACAGGTGAGCATAATACTCCCTCAAGCACTTAGAATACAGGTGAACTAATAACTTACCTCAAACACTAAGTGTGCATGTAAGCATAATACTCCCTAAAGCACTTTGTGTACAGGTGAGCTAATAACTCACCTCAAACACTGTGCTCAGGTGAAGTTATACCTCATCCTAAGCACTCTGTGTTCAGATGAACTAATAGAATTAAGGCAGATTAATTGAAATTAATAAACTGACCTTACCATTTGACACTTTTGGTCAACTTTTACAATTCCGTGTTGTTGTTTTTTTTTAATTCCAACAGTGAGCAGATACGCTTAACCTCTCAACAGAGTATTCCTTACTCTTGAAGAACACACATATTCACAAACACTACAAACTTACAGCCTTCCATAATATTCAGACAAAATATAAACATATCATCAACATTGAACTTGTGAATCTTGATCATAAATCCAACTGTTCACCACTTACAAACATGTTATCACTTCCTCTGTTTTGGTATAGTGTTTATAAATAATTCACAATGAGAAATCACACAAAAACAAGAAACTGGTGAAATATGCAGGCAAGAGAAGCTGACAGTACAATAATGATCACAAATATATCCAATAATGCAGTGTGTGTGTGTGTGTGTACTCTCTCCCTCTCTGATGATACAGTCATTCAGGATACCACTATAGCTTCCTATAATCTATAATCTGTCCGAGTATCTTCTTTCATACTTATTTCTGGACAGACATAATGTTTTAAAACTGTTTTTGCAAAATATAAATAATGTTTTAGTGAGAAGGTCTGACTGCATCGTTGAAAGCCTTTTAGATAAATTAATGTACAGTTTCATACATTTTGTCCTATTCCTACAGAATTTGATGTACCTTAATTCATACAGAATATGTGTGTTCTATGACTATAATGCCCAATTCTGTGATCTATGACTGATGCCTGATTTTGTGTCTTATGATAAATGCCTGAATCTGTGAACTTTATTATAAAATGCCTGCTTCTGTATCTCCTATATGACTGATGCCTCAGTTTGTGTCCTATGATTAATGCCTGATTCTGTGTCCTATGATTAATGCCTGATTCTGTGTCCTATGATTAATGCCTGATTCTGTGTCCTATGATAAATGCCTGATTTTGTGTCCTATGATTAATGCATAATTCTGTATCATATGATTAATGTCTGAATCTGTGTCCTATGATTAATGCCTGATTCTGTGTCCTATGATTAATGTCTGAATCTGTGTCCTATGATTAATGTCTGATTCTGTGTCCTATGTCTGGTTCTGTATATCTATATGACTGATGCCTGATTCTGTGTCCTATGATGCATGCCTGATTATGTGTCCTATGATTAATGTCTAATTCTGTGTCCTATGTCTGGTTCTGTATATCCTATATGACTGATGCCTGAGTATGTGTCCTATGATTAATGTCTGATTCTCTCTCCTATGATTGACTGATGCTGTGTCCTATGATTAACACCTGATTCTATCTCCTATGATTAATGTCTGATTCTGTGTTCTAAATGACTGTTGCCTGATTCTGTGTCCTATGATAAATGCCTGATTCTGTGTCCTATGATAAATGCCTGATTTTGTGTCCTATGATAAATGCCTGATTCTGTGTCCTATGATAAATGCCTGTTTCTGTGTCCTATGATAAATGTCTGATTCTGTGTCCTATGATAAATGCATGTTTCTGTGTTCTATGATAAATGCCTGATTCTGTGTCCTATGATTAATGTCTGAATCTGTGTCCTATGATAAATGCCTGAATCTGTGTCCTATGATTAATGCCTGATTCTGTGTCCTATGATAGATGCCTGATTTTGTGTCCTATGATTAATGCCTGATTCTGTGTCCTATGATAAATGCCTGTTTCTGTGTCCTATGATAAATGTCTGATTCTGTGTCCTATGATAAATGCATGTTTCTGTGTCCTATGATAAATGCCTGATTCTGTGTCCTATGATTAATGTCTGAATCTGTGTCCTATGATAAATGCCTGAATCTGTGTCCTGTGATAAATGCCTGAATCTGTGTCCTATGATAAATGCCTGATTTTGTGTCCTATGATTAATGCCTGATTCTGTGTCCTATGATTAATGCCTGATTTTGTGTCCTTTGATAAATGCCTGATTCTGTGTCCTATGATAAATGCCTGTTTCTGTGTCCTATGATAAATGTCTGATTCTGTGTCCTATGATAAATGCCTGATTCTGTGTCCTATAATAAATGCCTGATTCTGTGTCCTATGATAAATGCCTGAATCTGTGTCCTATGATTAATGCCTGATTCTGTGTCCTATGATTAATGCCTGAATCTGTGTCCTATGATTAATGCCTGATTCTGTGTCCTATGATTAATGCCTGATTCTGTGTCCTATGATTAATGCCTGATTCTGTGTCCTATGATAAATGCCTGAATCTGTGTCCTATGATTAATGCCTGATTTTGTGTCCTATGATTAATGCCTGATTCTGTGTCATATGATAAATGCCTGAATCTGTGTCCTATGATTAATGCCTGATTCTGTGTCCTATGATTAATGCCTGATTCTGTGTCCTATGATTAATGCCTGATTTTGTGCCCTATGATTAATGCCTGATTGTGTGTCCTATGATTAATGCCTGATTTTGTGTCATAGATTCATGCCTAATTCTGTGTCCTGTGATTCATACCTGATTTTGTGTCCTGTGTACTATGATTAATCCTTAGATTAACGTTTTCACTTTTCAAAGTTATTAAGCATTGTTCATGACCAATCTTTGCTTCAACTTGATCAAGCTGATTCCAAAATAATGATTGAGAGAGGCAACAAAATTTCAACACCATACCTCTGAAAAAGTAGTCATGTAAAAAAAAAACATTACCTAACCAGGATAAAGTATATAAGGTCAACTTCAGGTCACACTGGCTGATAAATAGGTGTCATAATGCTTACCATAATTAATGAAAAGGTAAGAACAAAAAAATTAATTATGATCCAATTTGCATCTTAATATAGTATAAATAATTTATTGACTTCTCCACTGCTATTGTATGGAACAGGCATCTACAACAGACGCATGGCGCTGAACACTTAGCCATCTTGTAATGTTTGTTTTAATGCATTGACAGGCAAGTGCATGTTAGTGGGGAAAACTAAAACCTAGTTTATATTCTTGACACTCGTCATGATTACTTTCATTTCATACTTTACAAATAAATTGTGCAAGGTCATTGAAATGTACATTCAGACAGACAATTTTCAGTTGGTAAAAAAGCCTTTCAAATCACTCACTGCCCCTTTCATATCTACAGTGCAAAATGCAGCATAATTATATCTGTAAAGATCTCAAAATACACAACAAATCATGCAATTGTGCTGTGTTCTTATCTTTTTTTCTGTCTTTGAACATTTTCCTGTGATATATGGAAAACAATATGATGAAAAAAGGAAATGTCACTCAGATGTTAATATCCTATTTTAGGGAGACAGCAGTTATTTTGATTCTTTAAATGAAATATCAATATTGGACAGTACTCTCTGGGAGCAACCTTATCTTTGCTCTAACGTTCAGTGTTGGGGGGAAACCACGGAGAAAATTCCTATACCACTACCATCTTATAGGAACAATTATAATCTATGACTGTATTAAGAGCTCCTGCGAGTGGCGGAACATTGGAACTATAAATGGTTAAAAATCTATCTCCCCGAAATGTACAAGAGTGTGCGAATGACCACTGTTATGGTGACAGTCTGTTTGACCCTGTAATGAAATATCTTATGGAATGTTGATAGAAGCAGCATGCATGCTGCATGAACTGACTGGCAAAAACATCACTATAAACCTTGGCTTAGTTTATACTAATTTTTTTTTGGTTGATTGTGAAACAAGTTATACAACTTATATTAATCACTCTCGACACCTCATTGCTGATGGTATCCATCGCCGTGAGGGTATGAGCGAAAAGAAGCCAGTTTCCCTTGTAATGCTGAGTGCCAAGCAAGGGAGCTACTGGTACCATTTTTTTCGTCTTTGGGATGACGCAACATGGGAGCGCACCCACAACCTCCCACAATTGAAGCGGGCACTCTACCACAAGGCTATCGAAACCTTGGTTACTAGAACAGGCTATGAAAATAGGATAAATTGGCTTGAACTTGTATTGTGTAATTTACAATGAAAGGAAATCTTGACAGAGGGAAATGATATGAAATTATCAGATTAATACAAGGTGTATAACAACATCCCCTTGTTAGACCTGAAATTGCTGGTAATCAAAGTTACAGTAGTAAAATAGATTCTGAAACTTTATCAAAAGACATATTGTATGTTTGCTAAAATATTTTACAGTTTATTATGATCTAGATGAAATTGTTGCAATATTTTCTAGCAAATTATGTTGAAATGATCTGGTATAAAGTTGCTGATTGTGATCTACAACATATCAAATCTTTAACCATCAAATTGTTAAAGAACAGTTAAAATACAGATGTCTAGACAGTCAATGTTTTCTGCTTGGAACACACACTTTGAAATAATTATGTAACTAACTAATATTACTGGTATCACAGTTGACATAACTAGTATGTATACCACAACTCATATTACTGGTATATATTGTATACCTATCATAAATAGACTAATCTGATTGGCCTAGATCAGTCACATGCCGAGTCCCCAAGAGTATGTGTAGACCCAGAGTATAGCCTGTAGACCTGTGTGGAATTTTCATAAATTTTGACTTCTTTTTATGAGGTATACGATATAATACTTTTAGACTAACCTTTTCTTCAACATATTGTTTTGAAGACTTGTGAAAAAATGATAATGACCTCAGACTTTGTCCTTGGAAATCCGCAGAAATATAATATTATGTTGACATCAACATTATAGTCTATAATTGTATAATGTAGTATCAGTAACTGAAATGTTTTGAAAATGTACGCTAACTAACATTACTACACATCCCTGGATTCTCATCTCCTGTCAAACACAAAAGCAATGCTGTATCAATGTTTCACTAGAGTGTGGCCTCAATCTATATCATTTTTATTTTATTTTCATGCAAATCTGCTTCATAACAATAACTAATTGGCAAATAATTGACAGCCTGCTGTGTACAATAGAAAAGAGAAGAATTTAACATCTGAAAAAGGAAATAAAGTAATAATCACATTATAAAACACTTACAATCTGAAATAAGAGGGAAATATATTCAATTACAAGGATGTATAATTGAAATCACAGACTCAAACGGATGATACAAATGTTGCGCTATTTGTTTACTACAAACCTCAACAAACAGGAAGAAATATACACCAGTATGTGACATACAAAAACAATCAGCACAACAGAGGATTTTACAAACCATGAATGCACATAACAGGCATGTCAGAGATTCACAACATGCAGAACTTTTCATGAATTCTTTCAGGTAAAATCCAATTCTTTTCACTTCTCTCTGTTTGCCATACTTAAATATTTATGAAGAAATGACAAAATTGTAGAAGCGAATCCAATGGTCTAGTGGTGACATGCTAATGCAACACATAAATCAAGTACTCATAAAAAGAATATAATTA
>JAFMSR010000006.1:46035816-46148316 GCA_022818135.1 Saxidomus purpurata
AATTACGCCTAGTGCTCTCCCTTGTAATTAGATAACGTTTAACCTGATAAAAGTAGACTCTTCTGTTGCGTCATTGTAAAATTATCCTAACCGGACAATACTGTACAATAATAACTATCCTCGTGAAGTGTGATACATTTGAGATTGCAGTATAAATTTGACAACCATAGTTATGAATAAAGAATACATTACACAACACATTGCTGGGCTCATTAAAGAAAGAAGAAATGCCTGTGGATGCAGCTTAAGTCAGAGATTATCTTTTCATTGTAATGACAGCACTAACAATGTGTTCATAGTTAATGAAACTTGATTTGTCACATATGCCACATTCCATTGTTCTGTCTTCAAAGAACTTCTAATAAAAAGTGTATTGAACTTAGACTAATCCCTGAATGAAACCTCTGTCTGCTTCATTCTACCTTTGTTAATGCTGGGTAATAACTACTGGCTGTAATTGCTTAATTGCATGACAGAGCATTGCTTCTGTTGAGTTTCTGAGACTTCAATTTGCCACAACAAATCATCAAACATCTACCTAGTACAGACACAGGTAAATAGCATATTGAAAGATTTGATAATAGTGTCAAACATACCAAGATATGAGAGCACAAATCTTTATGAAAAATTGCTCTATGTTAGAGTATATTGCTGGTCTGAACTTTGATTTTTTGAACTGGCCTAATTTCAACAACATTTGATGATACAAATAAGATAATGTTTTAAAATCTGATGTGCGTTTTGTTAAATTAGGAAAAGAATTAAACAGATTTCCTTTTTTCCTACTGACCGAATATTCCTGTGACACCTGAGGAAATACATTAAACTCAAGCCTGTCTTCATACATCCACTGCTCAGCTTGATTGAATTGTCACATATTGTACTCAATGACATGCACACTGGTTTGTAAAAAGATATGTTACTGTTTAAAATACTTTGTCTTCTATCTGATCTGATGACCTAGTTGCCAAGACGACCAATCTAAATTAGATCAAAACTCATTGAGCTCACTGCCAGGATTCAGCTACATCTACTTACACCTATTTCTTGGTGTGATGACAAAGGTTGTAACATTTTCCTTGTTTCAAGATTAATCTACTTCAGGTTTAAAAATTTGTGAGGGGGCGTTGCTGGTTGTTGAAAGGACTTTTCCTGCAGATATTAATTGTGACCTGCTTACTCAAATATTTTAAAATTTTCTTTTCCTTCTCAATTAAACTTACAAACAACTGAATTAACAAGAACGTGAACAAGTTACCAAGATGACAGTATACTGCTCAGTGGCTTTCCTACAAAACAATCCTGTAAACAGTGTGATTGAAATTAATTGGCCAGATCATTTCAAAGACCAGAACACATACATCAAGCAATCGTAATAGCTCTTGGGTGAGCAAAAAAAATAGTTACACTCTTGCAAACATGGCTAGTGGTTTGTTGACATTTTTTTTTTCAATGCGTTAGCTGCTGATATGACCTGATACAGAAACAGGTGATTTAGATCCGAAGATTTCTCATGACATTTTAACACATAATGACTTGTGTGTAATAATTTATGATGCAGTCAGTTATAATGATCAATAACCTGCAGATGCTACAATAGAATCTGTTTTACTATGTAGCGAATTCCTACTAAATGTTAGCCATTGGTTATTTCATCCATTATGTAGACTGTAACCACATTCAAGAGCAACTTGCCTGTCACCAGTCCTGTTCTAGTTCATTTGAAAACAGCTCATCATATGCAAGAATTGTTATCAAACTCCAACAATAACAAGTACTAACAGTGGCTAGTAAAGTTTTTAGTAAGACTCTCCTGATAGGTTCAGTTGTTGTAGACGGTATCAACCATGTTAACTCCTGGAACTAAAGCACACTAATCTCTGTTACATTACAATGTTCAAATTGTTAAAATCAAACTGCATGCAGCTTAATTAGTTTTGACAAGATTTAGTAAACATAGCTAAAGTAATAACAGAACATGGCCTCTACATGTCTCTTTGAGACGGACATTTCACCAGTATTTTGGAAATATGAACGGGACACAAAACCAATACTCGAATTTTAACTTGAGTTTGCTCCTGGATTCTGACTCTAGTGAAATGAACATTTGAAAAGTTATGAAAATCCTTACAACAGAGCAGGCACAAAGTTGCTGGTTAAGTTTTTGACCTTGGAATATGACCGTGAGCGTGTGCAGTTGCAATATTGTGTTGCATGCATTGTTTCAGCCTCAGAGTGAATAAAGCAAACTCTCCAACATGGTCTTTCGGTGAAAATCCTTTCAGGGTTCATTTTAAGAAATATGAAGAGGACTTCAGAGAACACAATCATGGGTTGACAGACATGTGATAGGATATAATGACTCAGAATTTTTTGAGAAAGTCAAGTAATATTGGGTGATGGAATTTTCACTCCAACACAAACAAATGTTATTAGCAAATAAAGAGGAAAATAATTCTGCCAGCAAATTTGAGACATTTAATAGCACTTGATTGTACATTCATATTCCACTTAATTACATCAATAAATATCTGCTGAGTTGAAGAAAAGAGCAAAGTTTTGTTTCTAACCAACAGTAAAATGATAGATTTCCTCCAATATTTGTCGTCTGATATAACAGATTTCCATTATTCTTCCTCGGATGTTCCCTTAATGCATCAGACTTACTGGTAATCTCAACGAGTCTCTGGATAAGACATTTTCTAAATGCATTACCAGGACTTCTAAGCCCTTCAAATCCCGGCTCGTTCCCTAATTGAATGTCCAATAATGAAACCCATACTGGAACTTGTAATGATGCTGTGCAAATAAAGTTGTTTGAAAAAAATTGCTGCTCATCATTTTCAATACTGTAGACTTGGTTTTATTTGCAATGGTTTAAATTTTGAGATATTCTTAGATATTATTAATCCAAAAGTTAATCCAGAAATCCATACACAAAGATCAAAGGTCATCATCAATTTGCACAAACTTACTGTACCGTTTTGTTTGCAGCTTGGATCAATTCTCTTCATTCTGTGTTATGCCCGATACAATTTAAGGGAGGTAATTAAACAATGAGACGTTAGCAAGGTATGAGTTTTACCACAATTCATTTTCTCTGAATGTATTCAATTTGAATAAATTTTCTTCAGTGGTTTTAGAATTCTGTACTGAAAAGACAATGCAATAAAGGGAGATAATTCAATAAATTCTGCAAGTAGGCTTATAGTTTCTTGCACACTGCACTTCCTCTCCATGGCCTATATCATTTTATAATAAACCTACATCAATGAATAATGTGTAAGTACTGTTGTAAACAAGGATAAAATAATAAAGGGGGATAACTAATAAATGGAACAAGGCAGAGTTATGATTCTTGGAAGTTTCATTGAACTGTAACCAGTAGTTACAGAAAAATAGTGCAGCCTAGAATACAACACAATGCACATAAGAACAGAAAAAGTGGCAACTATATACTTCACCTTCGGGTAGCATGACAACATTTTGCTTTGCCAAGATGTTTAAAAAACTAGACTTTTATAAATAATTAAAGTTTGATTAAGTTAACTGTATGTATGTCTCATTTTAAATGTCAACCTTAAAGTTATGCAAAGCCCAGAGAAGCTGAATTTAACATCACTTGATATTCCCAATAAACATAGTGGCGGAAAACAAATTAACGTGCGTAAAGGCTGCAGATCGCTAGGCAGAGAAGTACTGACTGGCATTAGATAGAGACACACTTAAAGTTACATTACTTAAAGTGACCATTGAAATTTTGAGAAAGACATCTATCACAGATTCTTATTTCTTACAAGATGAGCATTGCTAAAGGTCCGACCAAATAATATGTATCTGTGTATTAGAGTTTTATTCATACTCAATAATGTTGTAAAACCATGAACATTTTTAACAAATATCCTAGTCAAAAATTGAAAATCCATCCCAATTCGTTGGGCATATCTTCATATCTATCTGTCAACATGAAAACTATTTCAGTATAACCTACTTCTTATGTGTTCTCTAAGCATCCTTTGTTTATTTGAGCCTTTGTCCTGACCCAAGTTGTACAACAGTCATTTTGGATAGTTCTAGTAATATATAAATTTCATCAATCAAAATTCACCATGAGGTCTTTTATGCTAATTAGCCATGACTATTAAATTTACAATGCAAGGTAGTATAATGGTTGCTCATCTGTTAATAACCTGGCACATGAGGAGATATTTGTATGTTTGGGCAGTTAAGTGAAAAGGGTAGTAATAGAATCAAGCCCAGACTCAAAACTTGCACAAGAAAAAGCCGCTGTTATTACCTCCGTACAGATACCTCCAAGAAAAGTTCAGCTTTAATCTTAAAAATGACTGCTAAATAATGTCCAGCATACAGACACAACAATGAGTACTCAAACATAAGTTACATTACCTAAGTTATGTTATCTAAGTTACAATATCTAAGTTATATAACATAAGTTATGTTACCTAAGTTACATTACCTAAGTTACATTACCTGAGTTATGTAGTTACATTACATAAGTTACGTTACCTACGTTGCATTACCTAAGGTAATTACTTTACCTTTCAATTTCTTCTTCTTTCCCGTATTTTTCTCCTTGCTGTTATTGAGTTCTCCCTCCTCTGTACCAAGTTTGGGAGAGTGCTGCTTGCTGCGACCACATCCCATGTTTTCAAAGATGAGCCACATCGAGCCTGGTTGTCACGTGCACAGACTCGTGCTTCTTTTCTCTATGGTTTTCTGCAAAAGTCAATCAAATTTAAAGATATATTAAAACCACTTTTCTGTCAACTGTCATAATCCCTTACACTCTGCAGCTTTACTTGACTGGACTGTGAAGCATGTTTATAATGATTATTTTAATATCTCTCAATATATAGGTATGTACTAAAGTTCTATTTCCATTGAATATAGTGGAAATCTATAACAATCTTTTTTCGACAATCCTAGTCAAAAATTGAAAATCCACCTTTTCTGTCAGGTATATTTTGATTCATATCTGTCAGTTGCTATCTAGTTTCTTAATGTTTTAAAAGCATCTGCTATACCTTTCCCTTCATCCTTGACCATAACTCAATAGGGCCATTTTTGAAGCGTTATATATCAACAAAACATTTCTATATATATCACATCAAGGGTCACAAAATGAAACATCTGCACACTTAAAAAGAAAACAAACAAGAATTACGTCAGAAGCATCTAAATTTCTGATATACAGCCAAGTTTCTGATGGACAGCTGTTGGAAATTTACATGAAAACGATACATTAATTATCACAAAATAACTGAAAACAATATTTCCAGTATTCTTGATAAATCATGAAGCAAACTACAAAACTAACCATTGCTCCAATATCTGAATACAAACACTCTTTATGAAGCACATTAAATACCTGTGTAATCAAGAATGAGTGAATCTCACTTGCCAGTCTCTTTTATCATTAACCAAAACATTTCATTTATCAACATGTGCTGTTTTTTTCTAGGCCAAATATTTTGCTAACTGTTGAGAGGTGCAAATATTTAAAACAAGAGGATCATGATGGACCAATACTGCTCACCTGAGACCTACTTCTGACCCAAATTCAGCCCCAAACTATATATTATAAACACAAACATTCTGTTTGACCTGGACAAGACAAACATTCTAACAGAATATTGAATACAAATTTTATTTAAAGTCAAAGTTAAACTGTGACTAATAGAGTACAAAGTTTTTTTTAAATTTACCTGGTGACCAAGTTTTGGACCCCAGATGACACAAACACCAGCCAAATTTCATGACATTTGGGTTTTAAATGTGGCATCCAGACTGTTAGAAAGGTTTTAATTTGATGCTCAAGAGACATAGTTTTTTTACCTCAAGTGACCCAGTTTCAAACTTGACCAAGAAATCATTTGGACAAACGTTCTGACAAGATTGGATATCAAATGTGGCCTCTAGAGTGTTAACAAGGTTTTCCTCTGTTTTGACCATGTGACCTAGTTTTTGCCCCGAGATGACCCACATTCAAACCTGATCTAGAAATCATCGAGACAAGCATTCTGACAAGTTTTCTGACCAGAAGATTTAAATGTTAAATGTGGTATCTATAATGATCTGAAACATGAACAAGTATAGTAATACAGGAAACCTGCCAATCCTAACAGACTGTAACATTTGAATAAGAAAAGAGCAGCGTGACACCTAAATTATGCCTCCTAGGAATACATCAAGGAGTGGGTAAAATATCAGTCATATGAAAGAGTAATCTTGGTCTGTAAGTATCCCCAGGAGAATCAGAGGTATTCATTTGTCTTTAGGCAGCAGACAACATTGCCATTGATTGTGAAATAGAACAATCCTAGATTAGCATTTTTACATAGAATTGACAAGATTAACACAGTTTTAGTGTCCCTCATCTCAGAGATTTCTGTAGGCCATTATAAATCATTTGCTTGAATATAACACAAATTTATAGATAACCACTGCCTTATTGATATAATTGTCTCCCCTGAAAAATGCCGTGCATAAAAAACATATGGAATACTGTAAGTGTATTAATATTAGCGGATTACTAATTTTCGCGGTATTAGCGGGATCGGGTGTGCGCTAATTCATGTCCAGCGCTAATATTTGACTAAAATGGAAGGCTTTGCCAATGATATTATAACTTTCATCATATTGAAAATACCATAATTACTATTCAACAGAACATAGATAAATACATTTTATTGTGACTGTGGCAATATTTGCATTTATTCACTATAATTCTGCAAAAAATTTTTAATAGAAATATCAAATATGTATCAAACTTTAATGTAAAAGTCAAATGTTTGTGTTAATTGATATGCATTTCTTCATCTTCGCCATTGTCCGTAAAAAATCGTACATAACACCTTTGGAGTAGATTGCCAGTTTGTCTGGTCGCGCTAATTTCAATGTCATCAAAACAAAGGCATTTCACTGCTATGAACAAATTTAAATTTTATGTTCCATTTTAAACCTAGATCTGTTTAATTGCGTGTCTGGTCGAATTCCTAGTCAGCCACCAGCCATTTTTTATTGAAGAGTGTTCACGCTCTCATGGGCGATAGTAAGCCAGTTTGCATTCTCGAAAGTTTCAAGTCAACTGCGACGTCATTCACATCAAAGTAGTCCTAAATTTATTGTAACAGCAACTTGTAGTCTCTCCGTTTTTCTTCAGAAATTGGTGGCTTAAAACCGCTGATTGCTTATTTTAGTGCTGCCTATGTTGCGCTAATTCTGTGAAGTACATGCTAATAAGTCGAAACCACTCAATTCATGGCGTTTGCGCTAAAATTTAGCGCGCTAATATAAGTACACTTACAGTAAATGATTTGCAACAAGAAGTTCAAGAAGATGTAATTCTGCAAGGCCTTGGTGGTGCTACATACAGTCACTTTCTGGTTATTGTGTATTCCAAGTTTGTTTGCAATCCCTTGAAAAGTATGAAAGTTTATTTTGCACTATAAAATATATATGTTATCTCTACAGAGCAGATTCACCAGGACTGGTGTGTCTGCAAGAAACGGTTCCACAAAACCTGACAACCAGAGTAAGAGCTTCTACAGACTCCAGAAATTCATCCACTGGAAAACTCGGTAACTTTTTAGAAGAAATCTATCATTGAGTCACAGGAATATCAGAAAACAAAATAAAAGCAAGTGATGCTCAATCAACAAGATCAATGTTTCCCAATAGGGAGACTGCAATGGAGAAAATAAAAAGCAATTAGCATCAAAAATAACTGCTTTATCTCCTGTTTATCACTGAATCGAGGAGAAAACAATTACTGTACAATAACGACAGAGATGGACACAGACTGTTTCTACAGTAAACTCCAAATTTATAACATCTCCCCAGTATAATATATGGAACACCTTTTCTGGGCTCGATTTTTTTTCCATCTTTATTTACTATACTGTAAGTGTATTCATATTAGCGGAGTACTAATTTTCGCGCTTTTAGCGGGATTGGGTGTGCACTACTTCATGTCCAGCGCTAATATTTTACTAAAATGGAAGGATTTCCCAATGAAAAAAAATATCATTCATCATATTGAAAATACCAAAATTACTATTCGACAGAACATAGATAAATACAATAAACCTCGCTTATAAGGAACAACTTGGGACCTCAGAAAATTGTTCCTTACAACCGAGGTTCCTTATATCCGTATAGTGAACTAGTTCCTTGTAACCGAGGTTTGTATAACGAACACAATTTGTAAAGCGAACATTATTTTACTGAACTCCGGGCCGAACATGAATTTTCAGTGAGAAAGTTGCAAGTCTAGTACCGGTTCTTTCCTTTCCCAGCTCGACAGCATGATGTGAAAAGGAATAAATATGTTCACTATTGTTTCCATAAAATACTTATTACATGTACAAATATACCCTTTTGAGTAAATATTAAATCTTCTATCGTCTAGATCTAGTCTTTGTTAAACTTTAATGATAGTATCATATATTTTTTCTTTTTATCGTATCCGTGAATTAACAAACTAAAGATCATAGAAATGAAATAATTTATTCATGTAGGCTAACATGAACGCGCATGAAAGTGCCGATGCTACTCTGACGTCATCAGCGTTCCAATTTTTCATAATTTTTATTCTTTATGTCTGTTTGCTATAATCGAGGTGTTTTCCATTGAATTTTGTACTTTGGACCGGAAAATTTGTTCCTTATAACCGAGTGTTCCTTATAACCGAGTTCCCTATAACCGAGGATTTTTACAATGAATAAAGAAGGATTTAGATCGGGGAATTGAAAACTGTTCCTTATAACCGAGTGTTCCTTATATCCGAGTTCCTTATAAGTGAGGTTTACTGTACATTTTGTTGTGACTGTGACAATAATTGCAATATTCACTAATATTTTTCAGAAAGTTTTGAATAGAAATATCAAATATGTTTCAAACTTAATGCAAAAGTCAAATGTTTGTGTAAATAAATATGCATTTCTTCATCTTCGCCATTGTCAGTAAAAATCGTATATAACACCTTCGGAGAAGATTGCCAGCTTGTCTGGTCGCGCTAATTACATCTTAACAAAGGCATTTTACTGCTGTCAAAACAAGCAATTATCACCATCTGTAGATTCTACTGTATATACAATTATTATACAGATGAATGTGAATGAACAAATTTAAATTGTATGTCCTATTTTGAACCTAGATCTGTTTATTTGGGTGTCTGGTCGATTTCATTACAAACAACACGGACAACATCTGAGTTTGATGTACAATTCTTGACAGGTGATCTCATACTGTTTCCATAATGATACAAAATTACTTCTTTTCATCAACCAGACTTGGTAAAATCCACAAGAATCAACCAGAAGGTTTCTTTAAAGTCCCAGCATCTCTTTGAATTTACTGACATTGTCAAATAAATATACAGATAGGATAGTGATAGAACCTTGTTCTATTCACTCTAAAACAATGCTGACATATTCATTTCTTTAGTATTAAAATCGTTTCTTCATGAAACACTCTATATTGCTAACATATTCATCTATTTAAAATAAATTATTGTTTTTGGTACAAATAAAAGTCATTTCTGTCAGTTATACATCTTTCTTGATAAAATAAAAGCTACTTAAGCTTGTAAATGTGATCCTGGGACTTTAAACCTAGATTTTGACATATATGACCAATAGATAAAAGATGCTAAGATTTGATGATGACACACACCATAGCTTCAATCATTTGGCCACAATTCTTTGAAAAGGACGGCGGCTTCCTAAATTTACGCTCATATCTAGTTACAGGAACCAGGTATCTCCTTCAAACATTGGGAAACTTTAAACAGTTCCCCGGCCTGCCTAGCTATAGAAAAAGTATCACTATCAGTAGTAGTTCAGTGGTCACTGACAATTAATTTTACAAACTTACTAAAGTCTGTCCCATCCCACTGTGGGACCTCAACTTTGACCTACACTAAAAAAAATCGAATGTTTTTTGAAAATTAAATACCCGTTTTGTGATCTAGAAAAAAGTCACCCTCGAGAATTTCAATCGTTTTTGCATCAGTTGGCTTGTTTTCTCATATCGCTGCTTTAAAATTTCTCTATGGGAAAACGCTATTGTTTACATGGACGCCATTTTGAAGATTTTTCGGGAAACCTTGCACTTTTTCCTTGAATTTATTAGGGGGTGTATCAAAATTTTAGAAAAATTAATTGAAACACTAAATCAAGCAAATTAAGCGATTTTCCGTGGTTATAACGAAATATAAATCGTTACTTACGTTTTACATGTATTTATTTTCCGTAGTATCACAATCCTAGAAGACTGTATAATGTAATCCTACTCCCGAGTCCTTATGTTTATGTTCAACACGATCCTTGCATATTTAAATTGTTTACACAGTCACAGAGTCTCAGTCTGATATGAGTGATGTCTTGTCAGGCGAAGTACGGGACATGCGAATGAAACACATCTATTTCACTATGTTCCAAAAGCATATCGCGGTATGACCCTGAATATTTTCTATAGAAACTCCCGTTTTCCACAGATCTAAATCCATCGATCATATCTCGACAAATACTTAAATCCTATTCCTAAGTCCTCAACATAATGCCACTCATGTAGCAGTGTGTATTTAACCTTACTGTGCTCGTGACATATTTATCTGATGACGTAGTTATTTTACGTCACTAGTCATTAGCGTATTGAGCAAGTAAGCAATTAAGGGGTGCGCTCAGCATTCACATCGTTAGCTTAACTCTTAAATATATTATGAACAGATCTTTTGTGGACTGACATCTTAAAATAAACTAGCAGATACAGGGAGAGTTGATGATAAAATAAAAAAGGAAAAGGCATGTGGTGCGTTAGAAGATTCGTTTAGTTGATACGTTTCCTTTTCAGAATATCGTGTACTTTAATAAATAGTGACGAATGCCCCCGAAAGAGGTGTCTCACAGTCTATTTCCTCTCCATGTGCTCAATAAATGTGCTATGTAATTTTAAAATCCTTCCATGCACGACAGAGTTACAATGCATACAGTATTCCATTACTTTTAAACACAACGTTTGACGTTGACCTTTAAGGTAGAGGGAAATGGGTCGTACACGCGACACATCGGCGTGATGTGCTGAACATTTGTGCAAGTTATTTTTAAATCCTTCAATCCTTCAGTGCATGACAAAGTTACAGTCCGGACACGAATGTGTAAGTGGGGACGCACACACGGACAGACAGACGAACGGTGCGATTTTAATATGCCATCCTTCAGGGGCATAAAAATTATCTGAGCGAAATATGCCGAGAATCACTCCTGTAAAGGTTCATTGATGATATCGTGCTAGTAGTTGCTGAGAAATAGCGCGAACAAAATATGCACAGACATATGGAAAGACAGATAGACGGACGGGCAATTTGACTCCAGTATACCACTTAAACTCTCTTACAGGGTTAAGGTTATATAGATCTCTATCACATATAAAGATGTTGTTATTTGTCAGTGATTATACGGACAGGGGCTCGCAATTGGGGTAGGGGACGGGACCCACATTATTTCTTTACATTACTTATAGTAACATTTTCCAGTGTAATATTTTGCGCCTGTTTCCATAAAACATATTTTAATGTTTAAGGGGAAAAAACAGTTTATATCCCCGGCAATCGGAGGTCTTTTCACATCGCCCTGCATACGACAATGCATACGTTTGGTTCACACCAATATATTTTTATTTTTATAAAATAATCTTACAAATGGTAGATGTAATATGACATTTGACAAAATGGAATGCATATGTATACTGCCGACAATATCGCATTACCGTGTAGAAAACATGAACATGACAGACTTCTGACATAAAGAAATACATCTCTGAAGAGAATTCATTGAAACAACAATTATGAAGAAGTATCGTTGTTGCTCGGGCTGGGCCCAATGAACGTATGTGTTCAATTATAAGCGATAAAGAAAAAAACCCATAAACATCGCTATATCCGTACGATGTCCGTACGATTTGTAAATTTTTTGCAATCAAAATATAACTTTCAAAACTTGGATATGTAGCGAAAGTAACGATCATAACATAATTGTTGTTTTAATGAATTCTCTTCAAATGCTGTACGGTCTGCACATGTGTTAAAGCGGTGCACCGACGCTGTCCGCACGGTGTCCGAACGGCAAGAATATACTAGTTCAGCGATATCTGAAAATTTCTCTTTTTTTACAATAATCGTCAAGGATGTCGAGGTGAGCCCTTTTAAGTGACAACACCCTGCGGGCCTCGTGCGGTCATCGCAAGATCCCCAACCGGTGTCCGTTGTACCTCCCGAACGTCTTACGTTGAACGTGCAACTCTCCTATGACAGTCGTGCGAGCATTGGCAAGCTTTTACGGGCCTTGCGGTGTTCCAAATCTGCAGGGACATTGACGATGCCCGTTTAAGCTCTATCGTGGCCGGTTCTTTTGAGCGCCCTGCTTCCCCGAGCTGCTCCAGACATCAAACAATTTTATGAGCTCGGCCAGAACTCGGGAGCTCGGTTGTCACCAACATTGTCACCAAGTTCCCGAGTCCTCTTCGAGTTGAAAAAAGTCTTTACGATGCTCGCAAGAGTCTACGATGTCCGCACGTTTGATTTTGCAAAATTTCGAAGTACGAAGCTTAGTATAGTTAATGTGACTACGGTATAACGCATCCTATCATGCCACACCAAAATAATGCATGGGTCACTATGTCTGTAGATGATTAATTTAGCACCCTAAATGGGAGAGACCGTGTTTGCAAACAAAACGCAGTATTGCAATATTTTTATTGATAAGGTATTACTCGGATATGCAGAAGCCGATCGTCCGTTTTTGTACTGTTGGTGGTGTTTTTTAACTTCATAATTTTTTTAAAAGTTTTATAAAAGGAACCAAATTGAAAGCTGTTAAAACAAGCAATGTATTCAGTACTTTAAATTTTAGTTAAAATTCAAAATAAAAAAATGCTCACGCATGTTGAGGATTCTGTCTGCCGGGGTAATTAGCGCATTGTTAATTTTCAGTAAGTCCCTGACGCGGGCGCCGCCATATTGAAACAGTGACGTTATGACGTTTGCATTACGCTCTATGGGAAAAATATGAAAAATACGATTTATGACATCAACATCAAATAAAAAGAAAAAACAAAAAATATGTCTAGAGATATCGTTGTTCTACTTTGAAAAGTGCAAGTGCTAGCAAATATTTGTGTAAAATAGATCAGCAATCAAGGTCTCAAAATTAGGTGGGACAGACTTTAGAAACAGAATAGTTAAGGTCAAGAGAAATATAAACTCAACTCAGGAACTTAATGTAGATGTCAGGCAAAATCTAGTGCACTTAATGTGCACCTCAACATAATGTATATATTTGAGTTATGTAGCTCAAGGTGGCACACAGTGTACAGGTGAGCTAATGCTATCCCTCAAGCCTTAGTAGTACAGGTGAGCTAATGACATCCCTAAAACCCTAGTAGTACAGGTGAGCTAATGCTATCCCTCAAGCCTTAGTAGTACAGGTGAGCTAATGCCATCCCTAAAACCCTAGTAGTACAGGTAAGCTAATGACATCCCTCAAGCCTTTGTAGTACAGGTGAGCTAATGACATCCCTAAAACCCTAGTAGTACAGGTGAGCTAATGCTATCCCTCAAGCCTTAGTAGTACAGGTGAGCTAATGACATCCCTCAAGCCCTAGTAGTACAGGTGAGCTAATGCTATCCCTCAAGCCTTAGGAGTACTGGTGAGCTAATGCCATCCCTAAAACCCTAGTAGTACAAGTGAGCTAATGCCATCCCTAAAACCCTAGGAGTACAGGTGAGCTAATGCTATCCCTCAAGCCCTAGTAGTACAGGTAAGCTAAAGACATCCCTCAAGCCTTTGTAGTACAAGTGAGCTAATGACATCCCTAAAACCCTAGGAGTACAGGTGAGCTAATGCTATCCCTCAAGCCCTAGTAGTACAGGTAAGCTAATGACATCCTTCAAGCCTTAGTAGTACAGGTGAGCTAATGACATCCCTAAAACCCTAGTAGTACAGGTGAGCTAATGCTATCCCTCAAGCCCTAGTAGTACAGGTAAGCTAAAGACATCCCTCAAGCCTTTGTAGTACAGGTGAGCTAATGCCATCCCTAAAACCCTAGTAGTGCAGGTGAGCTAATGCTATCCCTCAAGCCTTAGTAGTACAGGTGAGCTAATGACATCCCTCAAGCCCTAGTAGTACAGGTGAGCTAATGCCATCCCTCAAGCCCTAGTAGTACAGGTGAGCTAATGAAACCCCTCAAGCCCTAGTAGTACAGGTGAGCTAATGACATCCCTCAAGCCCTAGTATTACAGGTGAGCTAATGACATCCCTCAATCCGTAGTAGTACAGGTGAGCTAATGACATCCCTCAAGTCCTAGTAGTACAGGTGAGCTAATGACATCCCTCAATCCATAGTAGTACAGGTGAGCTAATGACATCTCTCAAGCCCTAGTAGTACAGGTGACCTAATGACATCCCTCAATCCGTAGTAGTACATGTGAGCTGATGACATCCCTCAAACCCTAGTAGTACAGGTGAGCTAATGCCATCCCTAAAACCCTAGTAGTACAGGTAAGCTAATGACATCCCTCAAGCCTTTGTAGTACAGGTGAGCTAATGACATCCCTAAAACCCTAGTAGTACAGGTGAGCTAATGCTATCCCTCAAGCCTTAGTAGTACAGGTGAGCTAATGACATCCCTCAAGCCCTAGTAGTACAGGTGAGCTAATGCTATCCCTCAAGCCTTAGTAGTACAGGTGAGCTAATGACATCCCTCAAGCCCTAGTAGTACAGGTGAGCTAATGCTATCCCTCAAGCCTTAGGAGTACTGGTGAGCTAATGCCATCCCTAAAACCCTAGTAGTACAAGTGAGCTAATGCCATCCCTAAAACCCTAGGAGTACAGGTGAGCTAATGCTATCCCTCAAGCCCTAGTAGTACAGGTAAGCTAAAGACATCCCTCAAGCCTTTGTAGTACAAGTGAGCTAATGACATCCCTAAAACCCTAGGAGTACAGGTGAGCTAATGCTATCCCTCAAGCCCTAGTAGTACAGGTAAGCTAATGACATCCTTCAAGCCTTAGTAGTACAGGTGAGCTAATGACATCCCTAAAACCCTAGTAGTACAGGTGAGCTAATGCTATCCCTCAAGCCCTAGTAGTACAGGTAAGCTAAAGACATCCCTCAAGCCTTTGTAGTACAGGTGAGCTAATGCCATCCCTAAAACCCTAGTAGTGCAGGTGAGCTAATGCTATCCCTCAAGCCTTAGTAGTACAGGTGAGCTAATGACATCCCTCAAGCCCTAGTAGTACAGGTGAGCTAATGCCATCCCTCAAGCCCTAGTAGTACAGGTGAGCTAATGAAACCCCTCAAGCCCTAGTAGTACAGGTGAGCTAATGACATCCCTCAAGCCCTAGTATTACAGGTGAGCTAATGACATCCCTCAATCCGTAGTAGTACAGGTGAGCTAATGACATCCCTCAAGTCCTAGTAGTACAGGTGAGCTAATGACATCCCTCAATCCATAGTAGTACAGGTGAGCTAATGACATCTCTCAAGCCCTAGTAGTACAGGTGACCTAATGACATCCCTCAATCCGTAGTAGTACATGTGAGCTAATGACATCTCTCAAGTCCTAGTAGTACAGGTGAGCTAATGACATCCCTCAAGCCCTAGTATTACAGGTTAGCTAATGCTATCCCTCAATCCCTAGAAGAACAGGTGAGCTAATGACATCCCTCAAGCCCTAGTAATACAGGTGAGCTAATGACATCCCTCAAGCCCTAGTAGTACAGGTGAGCTAATGCCATCCCTCAAGCCCTAGTAGTACAGGTGAGCTAATGAAACCCCTCAAGCCCTAGTAGTACAGGTGAGCTAATGACATCCCTCAAGCCCTAGTATTACAGGTGAGCTAATGACATCCCTCAATCCGTAGTAGTACAGGTGAGCTAATGACATCCCTCAAGTCCTAGTAGTACAGGTGAGCTAATGACATCCCTCAATCCATAGTAGTACAGGTGAGCTAATGACATCTCTCAAGCCCTAGTAGTACAGGTGACCTAATGACATCCCTCAATCCGTAGTAGTACATGTGAGCTGATGACATCCCTCAAACCCTAGTAGTACAGGTGAGCTAATGCCATCCCTAAAACCCTAGTAGTACAGGTTAGCTAATGCTATCCCTCAATCCCTAGAAGAACAGGTGAGCTAATGACATCCCTCAAGCCCTAGTAATACAGGTGAGCTAATGACATCCCTCAAGCCCTAGTAATACAGGTGAGCTAATGACATCCCTCAAGCCCTATTAGTACAGGTGAGCTAATGAAACCCCTAAAGCCCTAGTCGTACAGGTGTGGTTATGAAATCCCTCAAGACCTAGTATTACAGGTGAGCTAATGACATCCCTCAAGCCCTAGTAGTACAGGTGAGCAAATAAAATCCCTCAGGCCCTAGTAGTAAAGGTGAGCTAATGACAGCCCTCAATCCCTAGAAGTACAGGTGAGCTAATGACATCCCTCAAGCCCTAGTAATATAGGTGAGCTAATGACATCCCTCAAGCCCTGGTAGTACAGGTGAGCTAATGAAACCCCTTAAGCCCTAGTAGTACAGGTGTGGTTATGAAATCCCTCAAGACCTAGTATTACAGGTGAGCTAATGACATCCCTCAAGCCCTTGTAGTACAGGTGAGCTAATGACATCCCTCAAGCCCTAGTAGTGCAGCTGAGCTAATGACACCCTCAAGCCCTATTAGTACAGGTGAGCTAATGACACCCCTCAAGCCCTGGTAGTACAGGTGAGCTAATGACATCCCTCAAGCCTTAGTAGTACAGGTGAGCTAATGACATCCCTCAAGCCCTAGTAATACAGGTGAGCTAATGACATCCCTCAAGCCCTGGTAGTACAGGTGAGCTAATGAAATCCCTTAAGCCCTAGTAGTACAGGTGAGGTTATGAAATCCCTCAAGCCCTAGTATTACAGGTGAGCTAATGACATCCCTCAAGCCCTAGTAGTACAGGTGAGCTAATGACATCCCTCAAGCCCTAGTAGTACAGGTGAGCTAATGACATCCCTCAAGCCCTAGTAGTACAGGTGAGCTAATAACAAAGCTCAAATATCAAACTCATAATCAGCATATAACTCCCATAAGCACCCTGTGTATAGGTGAGCATAATACTCCCTCAAGCACTTAGTGTACAGGTGAGTCAAATACCCCCTCAAGCACTTAGTGTACAGGTGAGCATAATACTCCCTCAAGCACTTTATGTACGGGTGAGTAGAATACACCCTCAAGCACTTAGTGTACAGGTGAGCATAATACTCCCTCAAGCACTTTATGTACGGGCGAGCAGAATACCCCCTCAAGCACTTTGTGTACAGGTGAGCTAATAACTCACCTCAAACACTGTGCTCAGGTGAAGTTATACCTCATCCTAAGCACTCTGTGTTCAGATGAACTAATAGAATTAAGGCAGATTAATTGAAATTAATAAACTGACCTTACCATTTGACACTTTTGGTCAACTTTTACAATTCCGTGTTGTTGTTTTTTTTTAATTCCAACAATGAGCAGATACGCTTAATCTCTCAACAGAGTATTCCTTACTCTTGAAGAACACACATATTCACAAACACTACAAACTTACAGCCTTCCATAATATTCAGACAAAATATAAACACATCATCAACATTGAACTTGTGAATCTTGATCATAAATCCAACTGTTCACCACTTACAAACATGTTATCACTTCCTCTGTTTGGGTATAGTGTTTATAAATGATTCACAATGAGAAATCACACAAAAACAACAAGAAACTGGTGAAATATGCAGGCAAGAGAAGCTGACAGTACAATAATGATCACAAATATATCCAATAATGCAGTGTGTGTGTGTGTGTACTCTCTCCCTCTCTGATGATACAGTCATTCAGGATACCACTATAGCTTCCTATAATCTATAATCTGTCCGAGTATCTTCTTTCATACTTATTTCTGGACAGACATAATGTTTTAAAACTGTTTTTGCAAAATATAAATAATGTTTTAGTGAGAAGGTCTGACTGCATCCTTGAAAGCCTTTTAGATAAATTAATGTACAGTTTCATACATTTTGTCCTATTCCTACAGAATTTGATGTACCTTAATTCATACAGAATATGTGTGTTCTATGACTATAATGCCCAATTCTGTGATCTATGACTGATGCCTGATTTTGTGTCTTATGATAAATGCCTGAATCTGTGAACTTTATTATAAAATGCCTGCTTCTGTATCTCCTATATGACTGATGCCTCAGTTTGTGTCCTATGATTAATGCCTGATTGTGTGTCCTATGATTAATGCCTGATTGTGTGTCCTATGATTAATGCCTGATTGTGTGTCCTATGATAAATGCCTGATTTTGTGTCCTATGATTAATGCATAATTCTGTATCATATGATTAATGTCTGAATCTGTGTCCTATGATTAATGCCTGATTCTGTGTCCTATGATTAATGTCTGAATCTGTGTCCTATGATTAATGTCTGATTCTGTGTCCTATGTCTGGTTCTATATCTCCTATATGACTGATGCCTGATTCTGTGTCCTATGATGCATGCCTGATTATGTGTCCTATGATTAATGTCTAATTCTGTGTCCTATGTCTGGTTCTGTATATCCTATATGACTGATGCCTGAGTATGTGTCCTATGATTAATGTCTGATTCTGTCTCCTATGACTGACTGATGCTGTGTCCTATGATTAACACCTGATTCTGTCTCCTATGATTAATGTCTGATTCTGTGTTCTATATGACTGATGCCTGATTCTGTGTCCTATGATAAATGCCTGATTATGTGTCCTATGATTAATGTCTAATTCTGTGTTCTATGATAAATGCCTGATTCTGTGTCCTATGATAAATGCCTGTTTCTGTGTCCTATGATAAATGTCTGATTATGTGTCCTATGTCTGGTTCTATATCTCCTATATGACTGATGCCTGAGTATGTGTCCTATGATTAATGTCTAATTCTGTGTCCTATGTCTGGTTCTGTATATCCTATATGACTGATGCCTGATTCTGTGTCCTATGATGCATGCCTGATTATGTGTCCTATGATTAATGTCTAATTCTGTGTCCTATGTCTGGTTCTGTATATCCTATATGACTGATGCCTGATTCTGTGTCCCATGATGCATGCCTGATTATGTGTCCTATGATTAATGTCTGATTCTGTCTCCTATGACTGACTGATGCTGTGTCCTATGATTAACACCTGATTCTGTGTCCTATGATTAATGTCTGATTCTGTGTTCTATATGACTGATGCCTGATTCTGTGTCCTATGATAAATGCCTGATTATGTGTCCTATGATAAATGCCTGATTCTGTGTCCTATGATAAATGCCTGATTTTGTGTCCTATGATAAATGCCTGATTCTGTGTCCTATGATAAATGCCTGTTTCTGTGTCCTATGATAAATGTCTGATTCTGTGTCCTATGATAAATGCATGTTTCTGTGTTCTATGATAAATGCCTGATTCTGTGTCCTTGATTAATGTCTGAATCTGTGTCCTATGATAAATGCCTGATTCTGTGTCCTATGATTAATGCTTGATTGTGTGTCCTATGATTAATGCCTGATTGTGTGTCCTATGATTAATGCCTGATTGTGTGTCCTATGATTAATGCCTGATTTTGTGTCATAGATTCATGCCTAATTCTGTGTCCTGTGATTCATACCTGATTTTGTGTCCTGTGTACTATGATTAATCCTTAGATTAATGTTTTCACTTTTCAAAGTTATTTAGCATTGTTCATGACCAATCTTTGCTCCAACTTGATCAAGCTGATTCCAAAATAATGATTGAGAGAGGCAACAAAATTTCAACACCATACCTCTGAAAAAGTAGTCATGTAAAAAAAAAATTACCTAACCAGGATAAAGTATATAAGGTCAACTTCAGGTCACACTGGCTGATAAATAGGTGTCATAATGCTTACCATAATTAATGAAAAGGTAAGAACAAAAAAATTAATTATGATCCAATTTGCATCTTAATATAGTATAAATAATTTATTGACTTCTCCACTGCTATTGTATGGAACAGGCATCTACAACAGACGCATGGCGCTGAACACTTAGCCATCGTGTAATGCTTGTTTAAATGCATTGACAGGCAAGTGCATGTTAGTGGGGAAAACTAAATCCTAGTTTATATTCTTGACACTCTCATGATTACTTTCATTTCATACTTTACAAATAAATTGTGCAAAGTCATTGAAATGTACATTCAGACAGACAATTTTCAGTTGGTAAAAAAGCCTTTCAAATCACTCACTGCCCCTTTCGTATCTACAGTGCAAAATGCAGCATAATTATATCTGTAAAGATCTCAAAATACACAACAAATCATGCAATTGTGCTGTGTTCTTATCTTTTTTTCTGTCTTTGAACATTTTCCTGTGATATATGGAAAACAATATGATGAAAAAAGGAAATGTCACTCAGATGTTAATATCCTATTTTAGGGAGACAGCAGTTATTTTGATTCTTTAAATGAAATATCAATATTGGACAGTACTCTCTGGGAGCAACATTATCTTTGCTCTAACATTCAGTGTTGGGGGGAAACCACGGAGAAAATTCCTATACCACTACCATCTTATAGGAACAATTATAATCTATGACTGTATTAAGAGCTTCTGCGAGTGGCGGAACATTGGAACTATAAATGGTTAAAAATCTATCTCCCCGAAATGTACAAGAGTGTGCGAATGACCATTGTTATGATGACAGTCTGTTTGACCCTGTAATGAAATATCTTATGGAATGTTGATAGAAGCAGCATGCATGCTGCATGAACTGACTGGCAAAAACATCACTATAAACCTTGGCTTAGTTTATACTAATTTTTTTTAGGTTGATTGTGAAACAAGTTATACAACTTATACTAATGACTCTCAACACCTCATTCCTGATGGTATCCATCACCGAGAGGGTATGAGAGAAGAGAAGCCAGTTTCCCTTTTAATGCTGAGTGCCAAGCAAGGGAGCTACTGGTACCATTTTTTACGTCTTTGGGATGACGCAACCTGGGAGCGCACCCACGACCTCCCACAATCGAAGCGGGCACTCTACCACTAGGCTATCGAAACCTTGGTTGCTAGAACAGGCTATGAAAATAGGATAAATTATGCTTAAACTTGTATTGTGTAATTTACAATGAAAGGAAATCTTGACAGAGGGAAATGATATGAAATTATCAGATTAATACAAGGTGTATAACAACATCCCCTTGTTAGACCTGAAATTGCTGGCAATCAAAGTTACAGTAGTCAAACAGATTCTGAAACTTTATCAAAAGACATATTGTATGTTTGCTAAAATATTTTACAGTTTATTATGATCTAGATGAAATTGTTGCAATATTTTCTAGCAAATTATGTTGAAATGATCTGGTATAAGTTGCTGATTGTGATCTACAACATATCAAATCTTTAACCATCAAATTGTTAAGGAACAGTTAAAATACAGATGTCTAGACAGTCAATGTTTTCTGCTTGGAACACACACTTTGAAATAATTATGTAACTAACTAATATTACTGGTATATAATCACAGTTGACATAACTAGTATGTATACCACAACTCATATTACTGGTATATATTGTATACCTATCATAAATAGACTAATCTGATTGGCCTAGATCAGTCACATGCCGAGTCCCCAAGAGTATGTGTAGATCCAGAGTATAGCGTGTAGACCTGTGTGGATTTTTCGTAAATTTTGACTTCTTTTTATGAGGTATATAATACAATACTTTTAGACTAACCTTTTCTTCAACATACTGTTTTGAAGACTTGTGAAAAAATGATAATGACCTCAGACTTTGTCCTTGGAAATCCGCAGAAATATAATATTATGTTGACATCAACATTATAGTCTACAATTGTATAATGTAGTATCAGTAACTGAAATGTTTTGAAAATGTACACTAACTAACATTACTACACATCCCTGGATTCTCATCTCCTGTCAAACACAAAAGCAATGCTGTATCAATGTTTCACTAGAGTGTGGCCTCAACCTATATCATTTTTATTTTATTTTCATGCAAATCTGCTTCATAACAATAACTAATTGGCAAATAATTGACAGCCTGCTGTGTACAATAGAAAAGGGAAGAATTTAACATCTGAAAAAGGAAATAAAGTAATAATCACATTATAAAACACTTACAATCTGAAATAAGAGGGAAATACATTCAATTACAAGGATGTATAATTGAAATCACAGACTCAAACGGATGATACAAATGTTGTGCTATTTGTTTACTACAAACCTCAACAAACAGGAAGAAATATACACCAGTATGTGACATACAAAAACAATCAGCACAACAGAGGATTTTACAAACCATGAATGCACATAACAGGCATGTCAGAGATTCACAACATGCAGAACTTTTCATGAATTCTTTCAAGTAAAATCCAATTCTTTTCACTTCTCTCTGTTTGCCTTACTAAAATATTTATGAAGAAATGACAAAATTGTAGAAGCGAATCCATGGTCTAGTGGTGACATGCTAATGCAACACATAAATCAAGTACTCATAAAAAGAATATAATTATATGTCTCAAAAAATGCATTTTTTAAAGTCATAGTAGTCATAAGTCATCATCTTCCCTCCAATTAACAGTATTTATTCTAATCCATAAAAAACATTAAATAATACACTGCTTACATCTTGGCCATATAAATATCAAAATGATCGTTTCTGAGTACCCGAGTACTCAATCTCAAGAAGAACAAGACTTTTAAAATGCAGAATATCTTATTACATAATCAGAAAGTTTGTCAGAAGGTAGTGGAAGTGTGACACCAGTCATATTAGAGAAAAGAGTAACAGTGGTAAAAAAAAGCCCATCAACTGTATAAAACTTCTCTGAAAACTGCTTTGTAATTCAAGTGAAATGTCATTAATAAAAATATTTCTACACTCTGTAATATAACAATATGTTGTTGTAATATTATATGATGCCTGTTTTGTTACACCTGTAAACTAATTATGCAAGATTGTACAGTTGTTAATTATTATAAAATGAAATGGCACAGGTTTCTTCTGGTTCAGTTGGCGACATAATGAGGCTACTATATCTAGTTTTTCTTCATTTAATATTATCTTTTTTTCAATAATTACTTTATTACAAAATGCCTGGTCAAATTTTTTAAATAATTTCCGAGATACTAGCTCACATACAAAAAATAAGGTGGGCCATACTTTTCTACCTTTAAATGTTTGAAGAGACTTAATTATCTCTAAAAATCTGACCTTGTTTAATGAATTAAATCATATAAAAAAGTTTTCAATTTAGAATCAAACATGACAGCAAATAGTGATAGATCTAGTACTGGTCCTTACAAGGAACTGGAAGGAGAGTGAAACCCAAAGAAAAAATTTATTAAAATACCCTACCTGCATGTCTGTGTTGTCTCCATTATCTTACAAGGGTGCAGTTACCATAGCAACTGAAAAGAAACAAATTAGTTGTTGGCTAATTGAATCAGAAGACCGCAAATTTCATGGAAGGGTAATAAACTAATTTATTTTAGCTCGATTGTGAGGAAAACTTTCAGCTTATCAAGTCACACTCGAGTCCTGAAAGGGCCAGTACTGGTGTCATATGAGGAGGTACAGTTATGACCAAAGGGGCACATCACATAAGGTTTTGGGTGGTCTGGGGGTATTGATACCCCTTTATACCACCCAAAACCTTATGTGATAGTCTATATAAAGGGGTATCAATACCCCCAGACCACCCAAAACCTTATGTGATGTGCCCCTTTGGTCGTGACCCTTGTTGGGCTCGAACCCGCAACCTCCAGGATGAGCGGCAGACACCTTTACCTCTACACCACCGCTTCCCTTTATTATTTTAGGCTTAGTTCTGTTGCAATTTATTTCCTCTCTCTATATATATCATATCCCCGACCCCAGTCTTTGAAAGGTAATGGTCACTTATAAGGACTTATAATCACTTAATCTCTCAATGACTGAAAGCTTCGGGTTCGAGCACTATGTGAAAAAGTTGATGTCTCACAAAGGATTGTGTCTAGCTAGTACTGGTCCTTAGTAAATCCCAGGAAAAGATGATCAGGTAATTACCTAGCTGCCCAAACATAATTTGAAATCCACTGCTGAAATATTTGCTATTCAAAAGCTGCTCGCTCTCAGATTTTGGTGAAAAAACAAGGTTCTAGTATAAACTTTCTGTGTTTTTGAAAATATTTGCTACTAAATAATAAAGTGTTACAAACGCGTTTGAAGTTCCTGTATAACTATACTAGCAGTGCTCTCAAACCAAACTCACCAACATTTCAACAGATTTTTCTCAAATTGCTATAGATGTAGACTTTTCCTTGAGTTGTTAAGTCTAGCCATTACTTTTAGTGTATCATTTTGAAGAAATTTTTTTTTTTTTTACTTAAAACCGTGAACCAGCAGCTTCAAACCCTTAATGAATTATTCCACTAAGAATGGATAACTATATCTGAGCGAATATCTGCAGATAAGATTTTTAAAATAATATTTTACAGTGAATTGTTCTTTACGTACATTCTGTAGAAAGTAAACAAATAAAATAGAGCTTCACATATAGTCCTTTTATGATAACTTGAAAGTTGCGTCACATGATGTTTACGTTTGCTGGTATTATGAAAACACCAAAACAGGTAAGACAGCTTTTTGTCAATACAATAAGTATTTGTTTTTCACATAGTTAATATAAAACTAGTCATTGGCTTAGTGGTAATGGCAGTGAAATTGCATCATTTTATGACAAGGTCGTTGGTTCGAATCCCAGAATGTTAGGGTTTCCTTTTTTTTTCCTTTTTTCTAAATCCCGTTTAAATTCTTTTGATATTCAAGAGTTAACCCATTTCATGGAAATATTAACATCTATTCTCGTAAAGTTCTAAATAGGAATGCGAGCAATGCATTAAAATTAATTCATACATTTGTATAGGGTATGAAATATCTACATACAAAATCTGGCAAAACGAGTTCTGTATTGACGAAAGGTTTACATATTAGACATGATATAAATGAAAAAAAGTATCCAAAATAAGAAGAAAAGAAAACAAAAAGATTCATGAAAAATTAAATTCACTTGGATTCGAACCTGAACCGTCAAAAGTACGATTAAATTGTCTACGCACTAACCTAAAATTGAGCTATATAGGCAATTATTATTTTTCTGCGATTTGTTAACTATTTATGTGATATTCTCCATAACAAGTATAGAGATAACCGTTATACCTGATTTACCTGTCAAGTTGAACCTAATCCTATGACGCGCTATCAAGTTATCATATGAGGACTATACCAAGGAAATTATATAAGTCACCATGGATTGTAAAGATTCAAACTCGTGTAGCTTTTGAGGTAAGTAAATCAATAATAAGTTACCCGTTGAGCTAACGCTTGCTCAACAACCAGAGAAATATTTACAAATATTTATATGTGAAGAGTTGTAAATCTATCTGTTGCTGTGACTTTTGACAACAGTTTGTACAGTTGTAATATACACCTTACACTTTCTTAATATCAAATACAAACATGCTGAAGGTCATTTATAAAATTACACTAATGTAATCTGATAGTGCAACATTTTTCAATTGATTTCAAATTTGCAAAAAAGTTTAAATACCCATATCAAATAAGAATAATATTTTTGATTTGCAACTGAAACATAATGATATTTTTGTCTACATAATGGTATCTTTGAAAGTTAT
Organism: Saxidomus purpurata; assembly: GCA_022818135.1. NCBI lineage: Eukaryota > Metazoa > Mollusca > Bivalvia > Venerida > Veneridae > Saxidomus > Saxidomus purpurata. The sequence goes on from JAFMSR010000006.1 coordinate 46,061,605, forward strand.
AAGGCTATCCCCAAGGTCTGTTTGTTTTGTGAGAGTGCTAACTACTGCATGTTTGTCATTGTTTGTGACATTTCAGCCACAGATTGAGGTTGCCAGTTTTTATTCCCTATGGATATTTATAAATGTTACCAAGATTCACAACAATGGGAATGTAATCATGAACATTAAACATGTACTTGAATCTAAACCAGAAGCACCCAAAATAGAACAACCCAAATCTTTAACCTAAATTTCACACTTTTAGACAAACATACTGATTATTTTTCACATGCGTAAAGTTGAAAATGTGGAAGCTAGATTGCTCAGTGCTCACAAGGACTTTCTTGATTTGACCAAGTGACCTAGTTTTCAATTCTACATGACACAATTTCAAATTTCCAATAGATTTCATAAAGACAATGCATTCTTATCAAGTTTCATAAAGATCAAATAGAAAAAGACATGTACAGTGCTATACAAGGATTTTCTTTTAACTAGGTTGTTTACCCTAGATGGCAAAACTTCTAACATATTTTATAAAGATAGACATTGTAATACTGTTTCATGAAGATAGGAAAATAAGGCTATCAATGTGTTGACATTGGTACTCCCATTATTTGACCAAGATTTCATCAAGATCCAATGAAAAATGAAACCTCTATTGCATATACAAGGTTTATTTTATGGTGACCTAGATTTTGACCTCAGATGACCCATATTCAAATTTGATCTAGATTTGATGAAGATAATCATGCTGACCGAGTTTCATGAAAATCCAATGGAATATACAAGCTCTATTGCATACACAAGGTTTCTCTATGTTTGGACCTGGAAACTTAGATTTTAACCCCAAATGACCAATATTCCAACTCGACCTAGATTTTATCAAAGCAGTCATTCTGACCAAGTTTCATGAAGATCTAGTGAAAAATGCAGCCTCTATTGCATACAAAAAGTTAAATGTGGATGGATGACAGACAGACAGACAGACAGACAACGGACACCAAGTGATCACAATAGCTCACCTGAGCACAACCCAAATCTGTGTTGTAAAAGTCTATTTAGGTATTATGGATATGATGCATATGGTGATAATAATGATGATATGATGGTGATAATCACAACAATGATAACAACCACAATATTATAGTATTAATGGGTCAGACAGTTTTATTTGATACTGGCAGTGAATGAGTAAAAAAAAATTTGACTGTGAAATAAAATTAAGAAGTGTTTTATTAATAATTATATCAGATTCAATAACTGATTCTTATATTTCACCAAAAACTAACCATACCTTTAACTGCAATTATCCTCTAAATAAAATCATACAACCTGAGATTATTCCCTTAAATTTCCTAAATAAAATACAAAAAAAAAAACAGTGAACTTACACAATTCAGAAGGTTTGCTTTATCTTCTTAAAACTCTTCTGATGAACTGCAAAAATAAATTCAACAATTTAAAATGAGACCATTTAAATAACACTTAATGGATTCTAAAGCTTTCTCCAACAACTTTGACACTGTGAAAGTTTGAATGCAAGTAAAATTCAATAGTACACTTTCAAGCTATAAAATAAATATAATACCTATACAGGACCTCAAGGCCTAATAAAATTTAAATCAAAAATTTCTATACAATCTTTATATAGACCTGACTGCTATATAAAATAAAGATATTTCTTTTGCTTTGATCTATAACTTTTTTTCTCAAAGCAAATATTAATCTAATTTCAAGCCAAACAAAGTTTCATTTCTGTCATTTTCTATCTTTGATAATATTAACTGTTCTGAGGCAGCAGAAAAAAATGTTCATAGCTTTGCAAGGCAGTTTTAAGAAATATTTTGTCAACCTATTGCCTATACATTATTCAGAATAGAAAACATATTGAACAAGACTTTGGCCTTCTTCACAGCAATAGTAGTTCTAACATGATTTTTGTTCTACTTTTTGGCTCATCTGGCATGAGCTAGCTTATTAGGATCTCTCACTGTTGCTCCCAATTTCCTTCCCACAACATCTCTGAAACCAATGTTTATGAAACTTGACAGGGATGTTCCTCACATAAAGCTCAATCATATTTGTTCAAATAATTCCATTGGAAGCAGAACTCCAGTAATCATGGCATTGGAAAGCAAAAATGTAAACATTCTTCTCAAAACCAGGAAGACCCTGAGCTTAGAATTATTGTCTAGGCAGTCTCTATCACGAGTCATGACCCCTAGATCAAAATTGACCCTGCCTGGGTGGTCACTTGATTGACATAGGACATAGGTTGTATAAGAAAAACTGAAAATTCACCACAAAGCCTAGATATTTGGCATGTTACTAAGCATTGCCAAGAGGACCTCTACCAAAATTATTCAAATCATGACTCACAGGTCCAAATTGACACTCTGCCCAGGTGGTCACTTGAATGGATATAGGCATATAGGAACAGTTTTTGAAATCTTCTTGTATGAAACCACAAGGCCTAGTGCTTATATATAAATATTGACATTGTACTTAGCATTGCCTTAAAGCTTTAGGACCTAGACCAAGATTGTGCCCTTAGGGTCACTTCAAATGACAATGTTTTTTTGTCAAACAGAAGCAGAAAATGTTCAGAAAACACATATTTACAGAAAAACATATTGTTTTGCAGACATGGCCGTTTGGGGGTCCAAGGGACCCCCCGGCCCCCCTGTGGTTAAACCTTACTGAAGAGAGAACCCACTTTTAGCATGATATTATGACCCAGCTTGATGCTGGTAGTTTTCAACATCACACTGGGTCATACATTATGAACCTTATAACACTTACCGTATGTCATACAGTACAATAGTTAATCAAAAACACACTTTTCCTACATTTGGAAAAAAGTTGCTGCAGCTGAGCTGTGACGTCATAGTTCATGTCTGCTAACAGTAATGCATAAATAAAATCATTACATGCCTGACTTACCGTTATTTATGAAAGTAATGTATAACAAATTATACTTTTTTATCCTTTTTCGTTCGCAAAAACTATCAATATTCAGTGTTCTGAATCAGTTTTATCAAATTTATTTGTATTTATTATTATGCACTGGATAAAATTTTGGAGAAAACATGTCCAGAAAGTGGAAGCATTTACATCAAGAAATAGAAGTAAATCTTTCATTTACAACTTGTACTTGTGGCATACCCTGAAGAAAGAAATTATTCTTTACATGGACCTTAATTCTTTTCGTTCATATCAACATGATCTTAATGTAGTATAAGATTATCATAAGTTTTCGCGAGAACATACCCGTTTTCGGATAGTGTTGAAATACGCGCATTTTCGGCTAGTACAATTTTTTTTGTTTCCTAGTTACAATGTGCTTTATTGAAATGAGCATTTAAGAGTATGCTTCAAGTGACCTATATCTTACCTTTCTAATCAGCTGTAAACCTTTTTTAAATAAGTTTCAACAGGATGAGCACTAGTCTCCAGGTCTTGGGATTAGATTTAATAACACAACTGTAGTGTAAACTTCTGTGTTAGTAATGATTCTGATATAAATCCAAGTTCAATCTGGTCCATATATAAAGGGTCTGGTAACAGTCGATTATCAATTTTAATATGTCTCATTTGTAGATAATAAAGGTGAAATGCCTACCCCATAGCACAGATGCTTGGGGTCTGGACCTCATCCCCTTAGGCCTAACCCTCGCCCCTGCTTGCTGCAGTACCTTATATACACCCTACAACTGCGTGCTAGCTAACCAATTACAAATGCAAGTCCTTATTCTACTTACCTACTGATCACATGTTTATGGTGACAATGTATATAAATACAAGATTTGAAACAAATTGATTTCCTCTTATCACATCTCACCTATACTTTTTCTAAAAATAGTAACAATTCGAAAACTTTAGGCAATAAAAATGTAACCAGTCGTTTTATTTATAAATCTGCTTTAAAATTTACAGCTATATATTAGGGATGTAATCGATTCAAACGATATCGATATATCAACGATAAAACATTTTCGATTCGATATCGATTGCCGTTTTGAAAAATCGTATATCAAATAATGTTACACCGTGCAATGATCTACAGTTTCACGTTAGAAAATTCCATCAAAACTCAACCAGAATATCAACAATCACTCTACCCAGAGTTCAGTGTTTTCTAACGAATGATAATTTAATGAAATGTGGTCTCATAGGCAAAAATATTTCAGCACTGCAAGGGTTGATATATATTATACACCAGAACCATATGTTTAGTACAAATAAAGTCAAGAGATTTGGTAGAATATGTAGTCAGTGACTATTTTACGCCCATGTATCGATATATCGCTGTATCGTCGATATTTCTAAATTGATATATCGATACAAAAATTTTAATCAATGACATCCCTACTATATATAGCATTCCCACAAGACAAAATCCCCGCTGTAAACGTAATGGTACCCCATGCACACTATTTCATATACTGCGATGGGGGGAACCTATTTTTATAACTTCATGTATATACTAAATCTGATTTGTGCGCAAGTGACAGAAGTGTTTTTCCTCGAAATTCTCTTAATTCAACCGTATTCGATGCAATTTGGAGTGGGATTTTATTCAGAATATTGTTTTGCATCGGAAAAAACGGTTAGTTATTCCTTATTTACACAAATGCCTTAAATATGCGACTGGAGTTTTCAGTTGTTTCAAATCTTGTATTTATATACCTTCCGTACAACATGGGACAAGTATAGATTGGATGGCGAGTCCATACCCCAAGGATCTGTGCCCCATAGCAACAAAGAGAATTATTTATTGATTATTTTTACCGAAAGGCTAAGGAACAAAACTTTTTTCTGTCTCGTTAATCTTCTAGCTGCTGCCCACAGTGGACACCTAACCAGTTATTTTCATTCAGTGTCTTTTAATCTTTGCATTCAGATTAACAGCTGCTTAGGACTCTTCACAACTTCATTTTAAAACAATGTGGCAGACAGACTTATATTGCTTAGCAATTTTCGTGCCTCCTCATTTGACACCAGTACTGGTGCCTCCAGAAAGCCGACTGGAGAGTGACTCAATAAGCTGCAAGTTTTCTTCACTAGCTGAAATAAAACAGTATAAACTAAATTAAGACTGCTAGATCAAATTTCAGTGGGGAGATTTTCAGACGGAAGTGCCATGCCTTGAGCCATCAGTAAGAAAAACAGCATTAATACTGCAGCACTGACAGCAGATGAATAAAGATAGATCTCATATTTCCAGTCCTACTAGCAATGTACAAGGTTCCAAAGGGTTGGTCCTCCAGGGTACATTTTTTTTTGTAACGAATATACAATGTTCCTCATAGAAAACCACATTAAACAGTCAATGGTTTTTTGATTCAAACAGATTGTTGTTTGAAAAACTTAGGGATCCCAAAACTTTCAAAGTGACACCACTTTTTACAGGTATGTGACCTATCCAGACACCAAATAAGATACAGTCAGTGGCCTGATTTTATACTTACTTAGACCCAATACTTCTTCCTAATGCAGACTTTGAGTTTAGTGTACTTCAGACAATATTTATATTAATGTATTACAGGATGATCTAGAGGAACACAATTGTTATAATGTTGCTGATGAAGCAGAATATGACAGGCAGCTTATATTTACATGTGTAAAGGAGGAGAATGTGTCACAGTTACGTCGATCCCTTGACAGAGGCTTATATACAAACGTGACCAATGTGTACAAGCAAACACCACTGCATATAGCAGCTGGCCTCGCACCATCTGATGGTAAATAAATAACAAATTAAACATGTTAAAAGCACCAGTTTGTGATGTCCTTTAAAATCATTAACTCTGATTGTCTTTAATCTAATGGCACATGTTGCCTGTTTGATATATTGTATGAACGTCTGCACCTAAATCAAGGAAGGAGTAATGACACTGTTTCAAATAAATATTTGGGATATATTAAATAATACTGAAATAGTACAGAAAATGCTGTATTAACAATAACAGTCTTTAAAAAATATGGTCGGTGCAAAATTACATGTATTTATGAATGTAACTAACATGACACTGGGCTTCTATATTTCAGTAAGTAAGGAAATACTGTATCTGTTGATAAGTTTTGGTTGTGCTGTGGATGCACAAGACCGGTTTGGTCAGACTGCCCTACATGTAGCCTGCGAGACTTCTGCCGACGGTGTACAGATGTTGCTTGATGCAGGCTGTACTGTCAACTGTCAGGATAATGCAGGTAATATACATGTACATTGTGTACCACTGTGGCTTGTCCTTCATACAGGTATTGTTCTTATTCAAGGTCTTTAAAAAGTCCTATATAATTATACTGATAATCTGAATGGTCTTTATAATACATTTTGTACTGAACCTTATACATGCTGAGTGTTTGGTTGTGTTTATTTAAGACTGCATCATTATACCCCCACAAACGAGTTTGGGGGTTGTTATTGGTGAGCTTTCGGATGATAACCCCTCTGTTGGTTGGTTGGTCTCCCTGTTGGTTTTCCCCCCCCCCAAAACCCCCCCCCCCCCCCCCCCCCCTTTGAAATTTTTGGTACCCACACGGGCACTTTATGAAATACAGGTCAAGTTCGACTTTGGGGTCAGTAGGTCAAAGGTCAAGGTCACAGTGACTGAACTATAAAACAGTTTCGGATGATAACTCATGAAAGGCTTGCCGATTTCAATTAAACTTGGTCTGTAGGTAGCTTGCGTGGAGACGCTGCTTGGGATTGCATTTGGGGTCACTAGGGTCAAGGTCAAGGTCACTGTTACTAAAAATAGAAAAATGGTTCCGCTCAATAACTCAAGTTAGGAGTGATAATTGAATCAAACTCTGAATGGGTAGCTTGTGTGAGGAAGCTTGGGATTGCATTTTGGGTCACTAGGTTCAAGGTCAAGGGCACTGTTACTAAAAATAGAAAAATGGTTTCCGCTTAATAACTTGAGTTAGGAGTGACCAGTTGTAATGAAACTTGGTGTGTAGGTAGCCCGGTGGAGAGGAAGTTTTGGGTCACTAGGGTCAAGGTCACTAGGGTCAAAGTCAAGTTCACTGTAATTAAAAATAGATTTTTATTTAGTTTTAGTTTTTAGATTGTTTTAAGCAAAAAAAAAAATTTTCGGGGTCAAGGTCACTAGGGTCAAGGTCGAGGTCAGTATTACTAAAAATAGATTTTTTATTATACCCCCGCACAACAAAGTTGTAAGGGGGGTATACTGGAATCAGCTTGTCCGTGCGGCTGTCCGGCCGTCCGGCGGTCCGTCGGTTTTTTCTTGTCCGCCCAATAACTTAAGATTCCTTTGACCCACACTCTCCAAATTTGGCATGGAGGTTAGTCATGATTAGTAGATGACCCCTATTGATTTTGAGGTCACCAGGTCAAAGGTCAAGGTCACAGGGGCCTTGACTATAAAAAGCTTGTCTGCCCAATAACTTTAGATTCCTTTGACCCACAGTCTTCATATAAGGCATGGAGGTTAGTCATGATTAGTAGATGACCCCTTTTGATTTTGAGGTCACTGGGTCAAAGGTCAAGGTCACAGGGACTTTGACTTCAAAAAGTTTGTCCGCCCAATAACTTAAGAAACCTTTGACCCACAGTCTTCATATTTGACATGGAGGTTAGTCATGATTAGTAGATGACCCCTATTGATTTTGAGGTCACCGGGTCAAAGGTCAAGGTCACAGGGGCCTGGACTTCAAAAAGCTTGTCCACCCAATAACTTAAGATTCCTTTGACCCACAGTCTTCATATTTGGCATGGAGGTTAGTCATGATTAGTAGATGACCCCTATTGATTTTGAGGTCACCAGGTCAAGGTCAAGGTCACAGGGGCCTTGACTTCAAAAAGCTTGTCCGCCCAATAACTTAAGAAACCTTTGACCCACAGTCTTCATATTTGGCATGGAGGTTAGTCATGATTAGTAGATGACCCCTTTTGATTTTGAGGTCACTGGGTCAAAGGTCAAGGTCACAGGGACTTTGACTTCAAAAAGTTTGCCCCCCCAATAACTTAAGAAACCTTTGACCCACAGTCTTCATATTTGGCATGGAGGTTAGTCATGATTAGTAGATGACCCCTATTGATTTTGAGGTCACCAGGCAAAGGTCAAGGTCACGGGCCTGGACTTCAAAAAGTTTGTCCGCCCAATAACTTAAGATTCCTTTGACCCACAGTCTTCATATTTGGCATGGAGGTTAGTCATGATTAGTAGATGACCCCTATTGATTTTGAGGTCACCAGGTCAAAGGTCAAGGTCACAGGCCGGCCTGACTTCAAAAGGCTTGCCCGCCCAATAACTTAAGATTCCTTTGACCCACAGTCTTCATATTTGGCATGACCCCTATTGCTTTTTAGGTGACTGTGTCAAAGGTCACAGGGGGCTTTTAATACAATAAGCTTGTTTATTTTTGGTTTTTAGATTGTTTTAAGCAAAAAAAATAAAATTTGGGGTCAAGGTCACTAGGTCAAGGTCAAGCTCACTGTTACTAAAAATATTTTTAAATTTATTTGTAATTAATTGTAGCAAACAAAAATTGGGGTCAAGGTCACAAGGGTCAGGTCCACCTTACACTTTTGTATGCTATTAAACCAATACATTTACACAGGTTATTGTATAATTACTCAACTCTATGTCCTTGTGGCCATTCCTTTCTTATGGTTGCCATACTTCTGTGACAAAGCTGTATTGTGGGGGTATAATTCGTCACTCTTGTGACAGTTCTTGTTTATTTTTAGTTTTTAGAGACTTTTAAGCAAAAACAAATTTGGCGGTCAAGGTCACTAGGGTCAAGGTCAAGGTCACTGTTACTAAAAATAGATTTTTATTTATTTTTAGTTTTTAGATTGTTTTAAGCAAAAAAAATAATTTGGGGTCAAGGTCACTAGGGTCAAGGTCAAGGTCACTGTTACAAAAATGTATTTTCATAAACAATACATTTACACAGTTATTGTAACTAACTCTATGTCCTTGTGGCCATTTCTTTTTTTTTGTTGGCCATACTTCTGTAAAGTGTTTGTGGGGGTATCATTCGTCACTCTTGTGACAGTTCTAGTTTTGCTTTGTGCCTGGCTGTCTTTACAACATCTTCTCAGAAATCTAGAAATATTATTCCTCTTGCTTTATGTATTCTAACAGTAAACAGAGTCTTCCAATAGTGTTAAGAATATAATATGGGTTTATGTATCAATCTAAAGGAAACAAATTCTTTCTCTGCAAACCATCATCAAATTTCAATTAAATTTCACAAAACCTTATTCCAGGTTTTTGAAAAGAAAATTATAGTCAATGTTATAAACATTAGGTTTGATTTGTCAAAGTTTTACATTGTATTTACTGTTCAAAGTGACCATCATTTGAATAAAGTGTAAAACTATGAAAATCTGAATATTAATAAAGTCAAACCTCCTCTGAACAATACCTCCCTGGAGCAACAACCTCCCTAAAAAGACACATATTTTCTTTCCCTTTGCATCAGTTATATAAGGAATCAACCTCTCCAGAACAACACTCTATCACAAACATATTTCTGTGTTCGCTGCTGAGAGTTTGCACTGTATATGTTTTCAAAACGTTTGTTGTGCTTTTCTTGATCATGTTGTAATAAAGCTATTTTGAACAGTTATATTTTAAGTAAATTGGGTAATATTTGGGATGAATTAATTTATTTCCCACTTCCCAACTTAAAAAGCTCATGAAAGATTCATTTAGGATAGCTTTACTATTACAGAGTTTCGTTTTCACAAATTTTAATATTTGCCAACAAGTCTGTCTGTTCACAAATAGTGAAATTTTCATCATGCAAAAATTACCCAATTTACAGTATAGCTTTAAACAAGACAGCTTCCACAATATTGAAATGTATTGCAGTTGCCAGTGAATCAAAAACGGTGTGTAAAAAGATATGCGGATTTAAGCGTTTCTGTGAACCATTACTATGGGAATAGTAAACTTACGTTTAAAATAGGCGTTTTTTTGTGTAAATACACAAAAAATGTCAAATACGTCAATAGAAATGCATGATTTCCTGCTAAAAAAATATCTCGCGGCGAGTCGTCCAAAAACCCGGCGATTTTGCCCGAAAAAACCGGCATCAACTCAATCCTTTGTGGCATGTATGCCAGTGATGGTGATTAATCCCATTTTACCAAGAAAGTCATGGTAGTGTCTGCAATATTTTCATTTTCAGGGATGACACCATTGATGTTAGGATGCCGGGGTTCATCACAACACGTGTTAAACATTGTCCAGTTCTTGATGGATAGAGGGGCAAATATTGATGTTAAAGATGCAGATGGTCAAACTGGTAAATAACGCTCCATGTTTTATTCTTGGATTGGTAAGGACAATTGATCATGTGATAAGATCATGTGATTCAGTAGCATTACTGGTATTCTATATACGCAGGTTTTCTGAAAATTATGCTGAAAATCCATAGTTTTAGCATTTGGTAAAAGATATTTACTGGGTAGGCCATGCCAGATTAGATAATATTTAATGTCTCCAAAAGGGCAGAGTTTTTAGGTGCCTGATTGGGAAAACATTTGGAAAATATTTGTAAGAAGGCATATGAAACGTACAGTAAATTCTGTATGTACTATTATAATGTACTTCTGGCCCAAAAATGAAAAAGTATTACGGTAATGTATCAGATGATGAACTAAGTGCTGAACATATATTTAGAAACTGATTATTTTGCATATTTTGCATATCTTCTTTTGTCTTCTCATGGTGGTTTGTCTGTCTGTCCATAAACATTTCTTTGATAACACTCTACAGATGACAATTATTATGACATTCATGAAACTTGCTCATGAGGTTGCTTGCAGCCTGTCGATGATCCCAATTGTTTTTGGAGTCAGTGGGTGAAAGGTCAGTCACAGTGCAATCTATATCACCCAGTGAAAGTCTTCTAATTTCATAGAATGATTGGTCTTACTGAGTGCATGATCCCTACTGTTTTTGAGGTCAAGGTCACAGTGACCTCCATAAGCTTTTCCTTGATAACACTCTACGGATCAGAATTTTCATTTGACTTTCATGAAACTTGCTCAGAAGGTTGCCTGCAACCTGTAGATGATCACTATTGCTTTTGGGGTCAGTAGGTCAAGGTCACAGTGACCAAACCTTTGAAAATCAACTTGGCTTAATATTTTGAGATCTAATTATAAACAACTGTCTTGAAACTTCTAAGGATGATTGGTCTTGCTAAGTAGATGATCCTTACGGGTCAGTGGGCCAAGGTCACAATGACCTTCTGTTAGCTTTTTCTTGATAAAATTGCAAAACAAACTCTCATAACTTACTCAGAACAGTCTAGTCATTCCAGTACTGTGATACTGGCCTTTTTGGGCCTATTGTTCTTAAATGAATTCATTGATAACTTAAAACAAAATGTTAACTTCAATAAAATAATCTTAAATATTTGCAAAGGTAAAATAAATTTACTAAAATGTTGCTCTGACATCACAGAGTCTTGCATATTAGAACATGCTAAGCAAATGATGGAGTTATGGACCTATGAGGACCTTACTTGGAAAGTATCAATTTTGATTTGTTTGCCTTTTTCAAAATGCTATTTTTTAAGACAAACTTAATGATAAACTCTTTATTCAGGGGATGTTTTTCACAATTCATATTAAGATTAATTTTGTGTTTTTCAGCATTACACAAGGCCTGTACCTACATACATGATGAAGACCTTAGTGTCAAAAATGAGATAATCTATAAGTTAGTGTATGCTGGTGCAGACATCAACACTGCAGATGTGTTTGGTAAGTGTAGAGAGACAAAGCAATAGAACTAGAATACTCTACATATTGACAAATCAGGTATACTGCTGTTTTAATGCAGTCCACCATCACTGACTGTTGTTGTTGTTGTTGTCCAGAATCTTTGTTGCTTTGGTCCAGAATTTTTGAATGTTGCTGTTGTCCATGTTCCATGATCACTAACTTGCTGTGGTCCTAAATCATTGATTGTTGCTGTGGTCCAGGATCACTGCCACTATTGCTTTGGTCCTAAATCATCGATGGTTGCTTGTGGCCATGATCCTGATGTAGCTTTGGTCCAAAAATTGAGGTTGCTGTGACCAAACTGACTGTTGCTTTGGTCCTAAATCATTGACTGTTTCATAGGTTTAAACAAGGAAGACTGTTGCTTTGGTCACTGAATCATTGAATGGTTGCTGTGTCCAGGACACTGACTTTATGGCGTGGTCCTAAGTCATTGCATGGTAATGCTGTGGTCCAGGATCACTAACTGTTGTTGTTGTTGTCCAAAATCATTGTGGTTGCTTTGGTCCAGGATCTTTGACTGTTGCTGTTGGTCCAAACTTATGGTTGCGGTACAGGATCACTGACTGTTGTTTTGGTCCTAAATCATTGATGGTTACTGTGGTACAGGATCACTGACTGTTGCTTTGGTCCTAAATCATTGATGGTTACTGTGGTACAGGATCACTGACTGTTGTTTTGGTCCTAAATCATTGATGGTTGCTGTGGTACAGGATCAGTGACTGTTGCTTTGGTCCTAAATCATTGATGGTTGCTGTGGTACAGGATCACTGACTGTTGCTTTGGTCCTAAATCATTGATGGTTGCTGTGGTCCAGGATCACTGACTGTTGCTTTGGTCCTAAATCATTGATGGTTGCTGTGGTACAGGATCACTGACTGTTGTTTTGGTCCTAAATCATTGATGGTTGCTGTGGTCCAGGATCACTGACTGTTGCTTTGGTCCTAAATATTGATGGTTGTGGTACAGGATCACTGACTGTTGTTTTGGTCCTAAATCATTGATGGTTGCTGTGGTCCAGGATCAATGACTGTTGCTTTGGTCCTAAATCATTGATGGTTGCTGTGGTCCAGGATCACTTACTGTTGTTTTGGCCCTAAATCATTGATGATTGCTGTTGTTCAGAATCACTGACTGACTTGCTGTTGTCCAGGATCACAGATTTGCTGTAGCAGAATCAGTGACTGTAGTTTTACTCCAAGATCACTGACTGTTACTGTTGTCTATGATCACTGACTGTTGTTGTGGTCAAGGATCACTGACAGTTGTTGTCTATGATCACTGTTGCAGTGGTCAAGAATCACTGACTGTTGTTGTGGTCAAGGATCACTGACTGTTGTTGTGGCCAAGGATCACTGTTGCTGTGGTCCAGAATCACTGTTCCTCTGCAGATGACCAGACCTTGAAGTCATAAAAAATACAAATTAACAAATTGTTTCTTTCATCAGCAACCTTATTCCAAATTTGTGTATTAAAGTTAAAACTGAAAGATTTTTTCCCACAGATTTAGTCTCCAGATGGCCCTGAGGCATGAATCTTACAATTATTTCTGTTTGTATATAATGTCTATATTTCCTTTCTGGTATCTTCTTGAACACTTTCTGCTCTGGGAAGTTTATAGTGTTAGTCTGTAGAATAATGTTTATTCAGGACAAGCTCTAATGGAAGACTGCTTTGTGTAAAAGTATTGCTCATATTTTCAGGTCAAACTCCTGCTTCCTTGTTCATGGACACACCAGCTGTTAGTGAAAACACATCACAAATGCTCATTGATGTACGACCACTGGTGTGTGGGGGAGCGAGATTTCTAGAGAATCCCAGTCTTACACGGGAACTGATATATTACAATGGAACCTTCTTACCAGTTAAATGCAGAGTTAATGTGATGTCATATTTAATAGATCTGTGTGGACCAATTTGTAGGGTCACTACTTTAAAAGAAGTTAAAAATTGTGTTAAAAGCTTAGAGAATCCAACAGCAGTTACAAACAGTATTGTAGATACTTTGCAAAGAAAATTAAGGACAGTTAGGTCACTGAAATCTTGTTGTAGGATTGTAGTCAGGGAAACACTTCAGAATAGAATATTTCTGAATGCCGACAAATTGAAACTGCCGGTACATCTAGAAAAATATATAAAATATAGTGAATGTTTGTGATAAGTTGCAGTTACATAAATTTGACAACTCGGAGATATATCTGTCTGGGGAATGACAGCTAAACTGTCAATCAACGTGTCAATTGTCACACATTACATGTGAAATTAACATCTTAAACTGTCAATGCAATTAGTGACTACATCCATCATATCTATTAGAAACCAATAACAATGAGAGCTATTGTATTCCCTTCTGTCCTTCACATTTATATTTACCTGTTAACATAAGAAGATTCAGTAAGATGGTTTTGGGGGTGTTTTTTTTGGCCAAGAAGGTCCTTTTTGACTGGAATTAAAATTGAATTTTAGTTGAAAAAAATATAGGAATGGGGTAGGAGCAATAGCTTGATCAACTTGTGTGAAAGTATGCACAGTTAACTATGTGTCCTTCAATGTATAGATAGTGGCAATGGTTAATAATGCTTTTATTCATTTTACAGACTTGAAGCAAAGTCACTGTATAGATAGTCGAAATGGTTTGGTTTAGAATGCTTTTATTCATTTTACAGACTTGGAAGTTATTTCACATATATACACACTACCTTAAATGTTAATGATACCATTGCTGTGATGAATATGTTTAAGAAATCAATAAAATTTGATAAAATTTACAGAATTGTATACATATCTTGAGAAAGCAACTTGTCTCCAGTATTTTAAAGAGAGAATTCACAGAATAATGTTGAAACTGTTGTGAAGTGCAAACTCTGACCTTGACATTGAAATTTACATACCATGCACTGATGTGAAGTTATTCTGATACATACATACATTGAAAGTAATTTCAGATTGTCATAAACAATTGCTGAAATTACTCAAAACTTCCAGCCTTTACATTTTCTCAATTTTTAAAGACCTGTCATAACATTTAAACCTGTTCTTAAGTTACAAATTTCCCTCATTGACTATCAACTTAAAAGAGCAATTCAGGAGTTAACTTAGGGGTATATCATAGTCTTCACTACCTCTAGATGGTTTCAGTCACCAGGTTAGGACACCTTATTGATATCTACCTTTGTAAAAGTGCATCTTTGGCTACTGACTTCTTGTGTTATAAGTTACTGTGTTTGGTGACAGTAAAACTATGGCTTATACCAGTTCTTTCTGTTAGTGGCAGATTTCCTCACAAACAGTTTAATATTTGAAAAGTCAAAGGAAGTATCTCTGTCTCTTTGCAAAAGCTTCCTACTCCACCTAACATTTAAAGGAAGCAGTTTTTCATTGGTCAGTTAGTTTGAAATCTCACTTTTGATTGGTGTGATAGGTGCATGACTGTTGAGCAGAAGCAAGGTCAGGGTGTATCCCAGCAGGAAACACCTGAGGCAGTTTCTGATGTTGGTAAAGGATAGGTGATTGACACCTGGCAAATTGCTAGACAAACACTAATTAAGACATGTGAGCCATCGCTTGATGTATATTGATGAGTACTGCAAGCTGATTGGCTCATTGTTTGAAAATTTTGAAAAAGGAGTAGAACACATAGTGACATAGTGTGACACAATATAGAATACCCTTGAGTAGTGAGTTAGTAGGTCAGTGTGAGACATAAAAAGAAGACATATATCTTGCAAGAAGTGCTGACTTTTCGTAAAATTCTGTTATTTATTCTGCATTTTCTTGTATATTATTTGATACAACCTGTGTACAGGACTAAGTAATATAGCAAAATTCAACAAGGGGAACAAGAGATTCGAGACAAAACATGTGGATTGGATTGACAGTATGGCTGGTAAGTACATCTTTGTTCTCTGTGTTCATTCTGACTTAATTTTTAATGAACAACTGATTTTGCCTCTCTCAAATTAGCTTACAGAGTGCAATATTTATAAAGGTAACCTTTTTTTACTACGTTAGCTTTAAATTCCTTAATACTGGTAGTTTGGTTTTCTTAACATTAATTTTCTGAAACATATCTCACAATTATATATTTACTACAGCAATGTACTGCATTGTACAGATAATAAATGACATCAGAGAAGGTTCGGTTCAAATAATTGTAAATAAAAATCTTGTAAAGTGGCATATTGGGAAAAAGTAGAAATTTAAATCAAGCAGTTCATAGAATGTAATTAAAAGAACTCTTCTTTATTGTCATGTAGACACAGTTGAGAAATTAATGACATATTTATGTTTTAAGAAATTAACTACCCAAAATATTTGACACAATGACTTAATGTTGGTTGCAGGTTGTTTTGCTGGGTTTAAGTGATGCATTCCATCTGCAGAACCAGGCAGGTGTGAGAAGAGCTGTGTGCAGGGTATGTCCATTGATGTCCTCTAGTTTGCTTATTTTGAGCCTGAAATGACTGTTGAAATTAGTTCAAGAAACAACCTATACTTATTTTCTTGAAAAAAAAGCACTTGTCAATATAAATTTAATGCTAAACCTTTTAGGGCTGTAAATGATTCTGCCTGTTACCCAGTGTAGATCATGATCAATCTGTACAATGGTGTAGTCTGTGTACACTTTTCATGCCCAAGGTATTAATGGAACTGTTCAGATTGACAGATGGGATGGTTAATTAAGATATTTTAAACAACTGACAACGTTATTATCGAACTTTTCATGCTTTACTTGTTTTAAGCAGGAATTGTTTTCATGCCAAGCACCACACATGTGGGAAACAGGAGTTGTAGTTAAACTGATCTTTTAAAGTGCTGACAGAAAACGACATGTTTTATTAAGAATAAATGAAATGCTTTAATATATAATTCATCCAATATCTTGGCATAGACCTATGATGAGCACAAAAAAGGCTAATAATCACCGGGCCAAATTTCAGTAAATTTTCAGTGAGCAGCAATTTTATAAATTAAGTGGAGTTAGGTTTTATATATTACTTTTACATTATACAGAGAGCCCCTCCATGTTGTCCGGGTCACGTCTGCAGAGCTTATCAGAGGTTTGATGCTTCACGTCCAGTAGCTGCGTGTGCAAGAACTGTCGAAGGAAGACGTAAGAATATTTGAAATCTTGATTCATTATCACTGTTAAATAAATGTAAAGCAAAGAATGTTAGGGATAAAAGCTTCTGAATCAATAACAACATAGAATTCACAGTTTTTTAATTGCCTTGTTATATCAGCTGTTTTCAAATGCAGCAGTGAAATATGTCTTTTGGTATGTTTGTATTCCATTTCATTTGAAGAATTTTAATATCCAATAGCCATGCCTTGGATAGACACATTTATTTCAACATGAAATGTACAATTATGCGGCAAATTTTAATTGAAACATACAGTTAACAACAATCAACGTGTATGAATTGACATACATTGTAGCCATGTCAACACTATATGTGAAGGATAGCACAAAAAGAGTAAAGATATAAACTCTTCCATTGTTGTCATCAATTGATTTTCTTTTGTGACCTTGACCTTTGTCATGGATGTCTCTCAAAGCTCTTCTGTACAATAACCCCAAGTCACAACTCTTGAACATTTAATATTTCTCCTCCCGTCCAGTTCCTCTATGAAATTTTTGGGAATATGAAAACAATTCTCAATTATTAGGTTGAAAATTGTTCCCAAGCTCATCCCTTAACCTTTTATTTTCTTGTCAGTAACATTGTTCCCTGTCTTTTCATGTGTAAACTGTATTAGTCTGTATATCATTAAGTACAGCAGAGCTTGAACCTTGAACATCTATCAAGCAACTATCCAGAGTATATAATAATAAAGTGTGTTATTCGTCTGAAATTGACAGTTTTGTATGTAATAGCATCATTTTGTTGCTTACTTCAGGGCATCATATACATGGGCTTAACTAATCTTTTTGATTTTTCAGCAATATATGCACCAGGGTCACAAGCTCAACAAAGAGTTTGTGGATCAGCGTCCCGAAGTGTAGGTGGTATTGGCTCCCGTAGTTTGCCATCTGCAGGAGGACGACGTCAGTTCAGAAGGCGTGGACCAGGATTTGATGTGAACTCTCTGATTGGTCAGTCACAGGCTGGAGGTAGGCCAGCAGGGCGTATCGGTGGTATTGGAATGGAAGGAGACAGGCTTAGACCTGCGTCACGTATGTCATGGGATCAGGGTAGATCACAGCGGTCACAAAGATTTCCAGGACAAACAAGGAGGACATCTGGCCAAGAAAGGCTAGGTCAAGGTCAAATGGGATTTCCGGAGTTTCCATCAATGCCCTCTTTTGGGGATCAGTTTCCTCAGTCAGATTTATTCCCATCTGGTCTCAGCCCTGAACAGAGCTTAGGAGGTCAGCCAAATACTTTTGCTCAGTTGCCAGGAAGACAAGGTCAAAGGTCATTTGGTGGAATTGAAGACCAGAGACTTGGTTTAGGCCAGAATTTGAGAGGTCAAAGTCAGCAAGGCTTTGGAAGTCAGTTTCCAACTGGACAGGGTTTCCCCTCTGGACAGAGAGTTGGTGGAGCTCAGGCCAGTTTTGATCAGGGACAGATAGATTTTAGTTCCCCGCAGTCTTCATTTGGAAGTCAGTCTTTTAGTGGCCAAACATTTAGTGGTCCATCTATAGGTGGCAGGTCCATGGGTGGACAGTCTTTTGGTGGACAGTCCTTCGGTGGAGCAACATTTGGTCAGTTACCAAGCTCAGCAGGTGGTGGTAGAGCTCCTCAACCTTTCCTTGTAGAACAGCCCCCAATTTCTGCAACATCAATTGGAACAGATCAAGGTCAACCAGGTGCAACAGGCTCTCAACAACCTTAAGAACAAAGGTTTAAATCATGGTAACTTAATTAAGGAATTGTTAACTACTTAATAAGTGCCTTAAACAATTTGAACAGAAACATTTAAAACTGATCATCCAGTAAAACGTAAATGATGGGTTATTACATGTAATTGAAAACGTTATTGCAAGCAGAAACAATGCAAATGTAATACGTGAAATCAAGACTGATAAGTGACATGGACACAGAAAGTGTAAATATATGTACAATAAATCAGAATAATGCAAAGTACAGAGAATACTGCTGATTTGTATAATGGGAGAATAAATTGTACAGAATATGCATGCAGAGATTTTGTATGTCCCCAGGCAGAGATTTTACCTGCCTTGTTCAGCAAGAACCCACTGAAGCCTGAATCACAGATGAGAAAGGCAGCCTACCAGTTTCCCGTGTTGTTATTTTCTTGTAATTGTTGGTGCTTGGATCTCGAAAGAAGATAGATTGACACTAGTTAATTATAATATTATAGCAGGTATTGGATCACATTCCAACCATTCTATGTACTTGAATATTTTGTCGTAGGAGGTTGACATGCACCAATCCAAGAGCTGCAGGAGATAGTATACTTCATCGCGCTTCCAATGAGTGTATCGATATGAAATATGTACTTAATCATTTTATATGTGATTAGGATTATGAAAATTGATCTGCTGGGTGAAATTTGCATTTTTGTGTCGCCCTATCATAGAATAGGCGATACATAGGGATCGCTTTGTCCGTCACAAAAACTTAACGTTGGCTATAACTTTGCCATTTCTTAAGATTTCTTAATCAAACTTTCAAATTGTATTGCTTATGACAAAAGGGTCGTGATGCCGCAATTTTTCTAGGTAAAGGTCATATTTGACAGAGTTATTCCTCTTTTTGTACTTAGTTTTTGTCACGAAAACTTAACGCCATTTTTTAAGATTTCTTCATCAAACTTTCTAATTGCATTGCATATGACAAAAGGGTGGTGATACAGCCAATTTTTGTAGGTCAAGGTCATATTGGACAGAGTTATGCCCCTTTTTGTACTTAGATTTTGTCACAAAATTATCAGTTATTCTGACCAAGTGTAAGAGGGTGACACAAGTGTTTTACTGAACACCCATCTAATGTTGTGTTAAACACACGGTTTAGCAAATGTTAAAGGTTTACAAATATTTCTACATTTTAAGTGAAAATTATATATGTTTAACAAATCTTTTAAATGTTAGCTGATATAGTTTTTAATTGAAATTTGTTTAAATTTCTGTTATATTAACTTTGTATTTGTTTGCATTTGATATGCTATGTATATTGAATTTTATATGTGAATATTTTGTGTAAAATTTATTTAATAATTTTATAAATAAATGAGATAAAAAGGTCTCCTGATTTATTATTATACTTCTGTTGATTGTCCAACAAGGAAATAAAACTCGTTTGTGGTTTGAGCTGAGGCAAAATGTACACACATATTTCAACACAGTAACTGTTGCTGAATTTTAGCTACCGATAAGCTGTGTTTCGGCATTCAAATGAAACTTCATAATTCTCACTTGTCCCATAGGTCAGGTACAATATGTATAACTTTCATTGCAAGAGCTATAGCCCTTTATTTGCTGAAATTTTGCCAAATGAGCACTCTCCTTCTATCCACGAAAACATTTTTCCATTCCCCCACTCAACATTGTGGCAAATGTGTAAGGCATAACTTTTTTACCAAGAATGATAACCGCTGGATGACCTTGAATTGCCAAAATTAGTCCAATATTAGCAGTTGGAACTTTCAACGTAGGAAGTCTTTATCCTCTCTAGACCAATTTTATGCATAGAAAATTTTTAATAGTAACTGCCACTGTTGTTTTAAGCCTTGATTGACATTTGTTCTATTCACGCTATGATTTGTGACACAAAAAAAGTCATGTTCATTTTTCTGAATTGCTGTGCACCATATGCAAGTATAACATAACAATACTTCAGAACTTTGCCATGACAGTATTAAAGTTCACTTCCGGTGTTTTAGTTTATACTAATTTATTTTAGCTCGATTGCGAAGAAAGCTTGTAGCTTATCGAGTCAATCTAGAGTCCGCTTCCTGGAAAAACCAGTACTGGTGTCATATGAGGAAGTACAGTCGTGACCCCAGTGGGGCTCGAACCAGGATGAGCCTTAACCTCTACACCACCGCTTTCGGTGTTTTGTCCTATTATGTGCCCGAGGTAGGCCCTCATTGTGTGGCAGTTTGGCACACTTGTTCAAACCTATTTTCTTTTGGCAATTTGCATGTACTTGATGGATTATATAAATTCTCCTTGGCATCCTTTTTTCTTAACACAGTAATATACCTCACAGGGATGAACTTAAGCTAAAGCAGAACTACTGAATCAGTAATTTTTTCTGGTAATGCCTTTTCCAACTGTAACTTTGACCTTTAATAATAGTGAAAAACCGTAAGTGGCCATAGTCATATTTTGTATACAATAGTCTTCAAAGGTGAAAACTGCAAGGTCTTTCTTGAATTTAGTGTTGTGCTGTTCTACCTTTAGTCAAAACATCCATTAGGGCAAATAACATGAAAATCCTACAAGCCTGACAGAAAACAGTGAATATCTACAGACTGCTATTTTGCTGTATTGGACTTGCTCTACGACGACATAGATGCACAAAATAAGTGGTGGGTATCTCTGTTACAAGCTCATATTCCATTTCAAGCAAAATGTGGCTTAATTTAAGCAGTGACTGGGGAAATTGATGTGATGAAATCCAAAAGTTTGTGGTGGATGTTGTACAAAATCTGATTTAACTGTGTAAAATCTATATAGATAACAGGTAACAGGCACACCTCTATACAGTTGACCGAGTAGAGAATAACACTTGACAGATAACTTTAACAATTGCAATACAATCATGTACTAAATTACCAAACCATTTGGTGTAATAGACGTAAAATAAAGAAAATGCAATGCAATATTTTCAAATATTATTTATTGTCGAATTTCACATTCATTTACTGTATATAATATGTCAGAACTACAATTGTTAATGAGAAGAGTTGCTCACCTGACTCAAAGACTGAAAATATTCAACATCGTGTCTGACATACACGAGCCAGTTCAAGGTATATGTACATGGTACACCACAAGGTGTCATGGTCACCTAGCTTTTAACCTTCATGCAACAAACCTCTCGTCTGATCAAATTTGTGTTACCTATTTCCGACTGGTTGGGGGCTTTCACATTTTAAGAGGAAAAGAAGAATTTGAATAGTACACTAAGTAAAAAGACTTAATAAACATAACTAAACAACATGTCAAGGAGCACAAGAACTGGAAATCAATTTTGATTAAGCCTGCCTTAAAGTAAAAATTAAATGGTTACTTCAAAGCTGGAAACAAAGGTTTTATGACCACTGTAGATACACAGTACCTTGTTGAGGGAAGATGAAGTTGGTATTATATGCGTAGATGATTTGATAATTAAACCAGTTCATATCAAGTGCTAGAATGCCTCCTTCAACAGAGACTAACTGTTTGAAATCACCCAGTCTGCATTATACAGTAAGTATCCAAAAGGAAGAGATATATGAATAAAGGATGTTTTGTAAATATGCAGGAGTCAGTTACAGACAAGAAATGATCACAAAAGCTCATATGAACTTCACACAGCTCAAATGGGCAAAAACAAAGTGTTCCATGTACTAGAAACTAAACAGAAGAGTAATGTCTAATGCAGTCATACAGTGCTGTGCGACAATATTGTAAATAGTAAATCTGGTTTCACTCTATTGAAGAGTATCCAAGAGGAATCCCCTCAGAGCCGTAGTGCACTCTAGGAAGTTTGGCTAAAACAACTTCCTCTCTACCAGTAGCTAAAATTTTAGCGAGATAAAACAACCAGGAACTTCACATCTCTTCCAGATTCATCTTCACTTGTGTATACATTTGTACTGGTACAATACATTAATAGCGGATTTCTTGTCACAACATTTACAGTAAACCAAAATCTTTCAGATTAACAAATATCAACCATTTATTCAAACACAGAATTTATATCTGTTTACCAACAGATTTTCTGATTCATACAAAAGTAATATTAAATAACATATTACCCAAATACAAAATTTACAAACTGCTTCTAAAGTCAGGAGATTTTCTGTCAAAGTCTCTCCCTCCCCTCCACATACAGAAGCCCTTGACATGACCTTTGACACAACCTTTAACCTTTGCTGCCAACAGTCAATGGACTACAACTCTTGACACAATGATGTTAACTATTTCCTATTTACAATGATACTTATACATATAATTGAGGTCATCTAATCAAATCTGACTAGTACCTGGCCAAGACTGAAGATCTAGCCAAATTTTCAAATCAGGGGACAATACTCTGTAAAAATTCAATCAACTACAGTAGGAAATCAGACTCATTCTAAAATAGTTTAGATGTAACTCTGCATTGGATTGAGGAGAGCTCACTTTAAACATCTGAACATTTGTTAAGGCCATGATCCTGCATAAATAAAATACCTGAAAAACCTAAAGACATGAAAACTAACTTTCTCTCTTATAATTTTTACCTAGACATGTAAATGAAAGAAGTATGCAACACAACAAAAATGAAATTTTTAATGTTCCATCAGGTAGATGGAGGGGAAAGAAAATCTTTGAGAAGAAGAGATAAAATGACTAAATGCAAACTACAAGGGTAACTGAGTTCTTCACATACAGTTCTAGTGTGAATTGAAGTAAACAAATTAAAGCATGCATTACTGAAACGGTGGGATTTTATATATGCACAACTTTTGTACATAAAATTATTTCAAGTTTTCAAAACAGCAATGGCAATCACATTTGCGAAGGCACTCTTAGAAAGAACTGGTAATAAACAAATACCAGACATTAAAACCCTCAGAAATACAGGTATGTAATGGTGGCTTTAATCTATTCCTCAAACTTTTGTTCATATAATAAAGAAAACTGCACATTATCCATTCAGTGCAACACTGTCGTATCTCCTTATTTTAATAAGAGTTGCACTGAAAGGATGATATGTATCTACCACAGATACACATATAAAATCTCACCGTTTCTTTTTATACCTTGATAATGTCTGATTGATAAACACAGATCAAAATATAATACATATATTTATACAATACATTGTACAACATGGACGGAAATTACAGATATAAGCACATTAAGTAAAACAGATACTGAACAATATTGAAGAAACTTCATGTACTTCTCCCTGAATACTTATCAATAAACTGCTGATTCAGCAATTTCTCCTTTTGTTCTTTCAGAACTATGACTTCAGTTTTATGATATTTCTTTTACATCATAGATGGACTTAGAGATGTTTTTTGCTCTTGTTCTCTAAACAGGAACTATTTATCTATACCAATATACAAGATACTGACACTTTTTAAACAATC
The DNA here is from genome assembly GCA_022818135.1 of Saxidomus purpurata. Taxonomy (NCBI): domain Eukaryota; kingdom Metazoa; phylum Mollusca; class Bivalvia; order Venerida; family Veneridae; genus Saxidomus; species Saxidomus purpurata. Next base: position 46,085,624 of record JAFMSR010000006.1, read on the forward strand.
AAAAATAAAAATCAGCCCGGAAAATCTCTGAGGAGTGTTTTAAATACAAAAGAAAGAAAAAAAAAACATAATGTAATTTATGCAACATATATAAAATCATGCTTCAATTATTTTGCACATAAGAATTACTTTTGAGTAAATTTGTAGTTGTGAAAAGGTATTTCAGACATTTCACAAAATCACATTTTGGCACATTTGCACATGCTTTACCCATTTCACAGATGACTGTATGTTTGACATGTAATAACAGGACGGAAGAAATAAAGCACAATCACCATTGTCACTAACATCAGCTAGTAAAATCTTCATTCACTAAACAGACAAAAACACATGTTTTTTTAAAAACAATGCATTTAAAGTTTTCTTCTTTCAGGAAATTATGTCTAAATTTATCAAACATCTAAATTTATCAAACAAGCACTTGGAAATACTACAGGACAAAAAAAATTTAAACAAAAGTTTCTGCATAACACAACGTTGATAACTTTAAGTTTAGTCTTATAATGTAAAGTGTAATCTACGTCTTGCAACAACTGAACTGTGTAATGAAATTTCTATCATGTAAAAAACAAAACAATGAGACAAATGGAATGTGAAATACATTTAATTAGGGGGAAAAATCATTTTGATAAAAATAATACATGTATAATATAAAAATCTAACTAACTGTGGCATCAGCGTCACCAGCGTTTCATCTTAAGTTACAGCTGAGGGTTGACACAGATGCAGACATGAGAAGTGTTAAAAGATAGCAAACATTTTCTATCCTACACAGCTGATAAACACAGATCCGAATGTAAAATAAGAAAAAATAGCAGTTATCAAAAGTTATAATTCCTGGCCATGTTCAATGCAGATTTCAAATATGCTTCCCTGCGATAGTTATTATCGTTATGGAATGAACAGTCCGTAACAGATTTTTGTCAAAAGCAAAATTTCTTTGAAAACAAAAAAAAATGTTCCAGCATAATTTGCCATAATTAAAGTGACTGCAGCAACAGACAGACAGGATTTGTTATGCCTGTAAGCATTCACATAAGCACAACATCTTTTGGTAATTCTAGTATAACGTAAAACTTTCAACATGACAAATTCTTTTGGTATTATCTTATATACAAACAGTCATTGTGTGTGTATCATAAATAACTCAATTATCCTAGAATTAACAATGTAACAATCAGTACACAGTCTTAATTTTCCAATGGCTCGCTTGGCACAAGTACATTTCTTACAATAAAAGAGTACATGTATTTGCCTATGCTGTTGGTCCAGTACTTTTTCAATGATCACAACTAAAAAATTACTACAATATCAATTAGTGATATGTATATATCCGACAGACAGTAACATTCAAGTTGAAGCAATGGTAGGATATGTTGGGAGTGTGTTTTGTAGAGTTGACTAGTCTATAACTATCATTTCTTCTTTCCTCCTTTCTTGGATATATTTTTCATTACCCATTCCATACCATCCTGCAAAAACAAATAATGAAAACTGATGCAAAATTATGGTAGCAATAAAAGTTGTGGCATTTAATAAGATTTTATTGGTGCAAGAAGTTTTGCCTTAATTTTTAACTTTTGAGGTCATGTTAGTCTTGTTAGAGAGATGCCATCTGATTGGCTCTCGTTCATATCACAGTATGAAAATCTGATTTCCTCAAACCAGTGAAACTAATCTTAATGAAAAAGACACACCCGCCTTGCAGAATATAATCTTCTGGTTGTAAGAGGTGTGTTACTGTTACAAAAACAAGCATTGTCTGATGACAGGGCTTGACTATTTCCATTGTAAACAACAACAAAATCATCAATTATGATACATGTACTATTGTATTTTGCCACAAATATTTTCTTTACCACCTTAAATTTACTGATTAATACTTATAACAACAACAATGAAGCAACAAAGTGGTTGCAAGGTAACCTGGTTAACTGCATGTTTTCATACTTTTGTTCAGTAAAGCTGTCTATAGTAAAGACAGGATAATTAGATACAAACCTTGACTCCTTCACCACCGAGTGCACTACATGGTTGTATCTGCCAATCTCTATCTTTTATTGAATGTAAGTTGAGCCCTCTAGAAACGTCTGATGCTGGTGCAGCAGCAGGCAAATCTTGTTTGTTGGCGTACACTAGGAGTGGTACACCACTCAATTTAGATTCTTCTAATAATTCAGTTAATTCCTGAAATTTACAGGAAAGTGTTCACACAGATCATGCATAATTAATAATATCTATCATGTGTTAGCAAGTGGGATCCCGCCAATGGGCGGTAATAAGGCTTGGCTGAGTTACCAACCATGGGCAGATCCCTGAAGGATGGATATTCCAAACACAACCACAAACACATCACTGATATTTTTCTTCAATATTACATTGGTATGAATTTCAATTCATTATTTTCACCATATCAATACCTATTCTTTTTAAGTACTTAGTGGAGTAATTTTACTGTTCATTCATTAAATCTTACATGACATCATGTTCATACGACTGTGTGCAACTCATCTGGTAAGAGGGATGCCAGACCAGAGTTTTCCATAGTAAAATTCAGCAGAAATGGCTGTCTGTCATGCAACAATTATAAATCTACCAATTACACACTGCCTCTGGTTTATACTGTTCCCTTTCGCTGACCTCTAACAATTTTTTGCATCACATAATTTTTAACAGAAGCTGTTTCTACAAGAACTCTTGTTCTTATCTTAATAATAAATAAACGAAAGATCTCATAAATCAAGCTACCTAACAGTATATCAATATTTACTAACCATTGCAAATCAAAAGGTTCAGTTTATTTCTATTTGTCATAGCTCAGTTGTGAACACATGAGACATTCATTCGCAACTGGGCCAGTTACTAAGGAGAGCACCAACAACTTCCATTACTCGTACAAAAGACCAACATTTTATGTGTTACTTGAAAATTAGCGAAAAAAAAAATCTCGCAAAATAATTTTTACAGTACTTGAAGCACAACGGAACAATATATAGGAATAAAATGCTTACTTCACCAGTTTCCTCAAATCTTTTTCTGTCAGAACTATCTATAACATATATCTGAAAAATAAATACAGATAAGTACTTTTTTATTCCAGCGCATAATTTTGTCTGAAGAATGAATGAATATCAAAATGCTGGCGAACAGAATGTGGAAAATCAACACTCTATCTTTATTTCTTGGGAGTTTACTCAGATTTTATACTGTATTTCAGTTATAATGTTGCATTATCTACAGTATGTGATATCATGTTAACATAATAACATTATTAACTGGATTTGTTACTGTAGTAAGCTAAATTATCATGATTATCAGGCACTTACCAGAACATCTGTATTTTCAAAATAGTTTTTCCAATATGGCCTAATTTTTCTCTGGCCTCCTATATCCCAGACATTTAGACGGAATCCTGCAGATTGCACTGTTTTGATGTTAAATCCCTAAAAATATACAAACATTGTTTATAAACTCTTTTAGAAGATTTCTATTGTAGTCTACGCAAGTGTTTATTTTGAAAACAAATACTATTCATAAAATATTTAACGTTTGACTGGTTTGAAATTGATTTATTTCACCTATCTTTATATATTATATCCATCTTCTGTTTAATGTCAAATCCTTCTAAGGGATAAATTATCATTCTGTAACATTTGATTTCTCAAACTGAATCCCAATCTCTATCCAGAGCTATTTTTATCGCTACAATCTCACTTATATAGGTCTGTCAACGTCTGAAAATTATTTCTCAGACCATGGATATCAACCTGTCACAACAGTTCATTTTGAGCAACTTGTGCTCAGGTGAGCTAATAAGACTAAAAATTAACATATACATGTAGTATTAATTACACATTATGTGTATGTCATATAATGCTCAATGTGTGTTACCTGTGTAGGTGTTATATGACTAATGTCTTCTGATGCTAGACCTTTAAGTAGTGTAGTTTTACCAGCATTGTCTAAACCAAGCAGTAATATCCGTAACTCTCGATCTCCACCAGATTTCAGCTTCCGCAACAAGGCTAGGAGACCCTAAAAACGTACACTTTTACAATAAATCACAACATTCTTGAAATAACTGATACAGGAAGTTATTACATAAGATATCATGACACTGTGATAAGGTTACCAAGGTCTCCCACTTCAAAGTCTTCAATGCCTTGAATCAAGAATAAATAATGATATTTGCTTAAAGAAATGCCTCCAGCAAGATAGGTAAAGATAGCCAACTTTGCTGCTATCTGACCAAATGTCAACAATTTCTGTTGTTGGGTCAGGTAAAAATTTCATTGGTCAGGCAAAGTTTGGTGTAAGCCTGACTGAATGTCAGGCACTGTTAAAAAATTTCTGAAAGACCCAAAACGTCATGACTCATGGTACCAGACATATTTTCTAAAAAATATTCAAGAAAACTAAAAGTATTCAAACAAAACTGAAAGTAGTGAATAGTCTTAACAATAGTACTTTTATATTCAGATAATTAGCAATTGTAGCACCTTTTTTTTTATATTATTTTTATACCAAAATCATTTAACATCACAATATCATCACACGACATAGATTTATTTATTATCACATCATCTTACATCACGTATGTCAGCATTTTTCAGTATTTTTCATATTCTCTATAGTTTGTCAATAGCTATTCATAGCTATATTAATTGTATTACCCCATACAGACAAGAAATAAAATTGTTCTTTTGTATGTTTTTGTATCACTTTGTATGCAATCATGTAAAAAAATTGTCATGACAAAGATTTTAAAGCTATAGGCTCAGTATTGAATAAACATTCATTAATAGTTCATAAAGTATACTCGTTCATAAGTATTTGACAAGGATTGCAGTAGTACCTAGCCTCCATTTTGTATGATCATCATCCGAAAAGCCTTTTTAAATGATCAAGTCTTAAAATTTAATTGATAAATATTAACTATACCATTAAGTCTGATAAATCAAATACAATACCATTACGTCTAGGTAAATCAATATACGGTCTTGGCCAGTCTTTGAAGACCGGAGACCATCAGAGACCGGCGACTGGCGAATAGTATAGGCATTGGCTAGAGTTATGGTACCATAACTCTACTCTCTGAGTCTAGAGTTATGGAAGTTCCGTATCTCTAGAAAATCCTATGAGGATTGGCTAGAGTACGGAAGTTTATAAAGGCATATGTATATTGCTTTAAATATGCATAGTAATGTATTGTAAACTTAACTATTTCACCAGTAATAGTGAATAAACCGATCTGTCGGCAAATGCAGTGACATCGTAGACGCCATTTTGGTTTTACATAATACATAGGCGGAAATATATCGTTGTTATCTCCATCTTTACTCCCTCAATTATATCACATTTTGTGCAAAGCATGATAGAAGTTAAGTAACATATATATGTTGTTGAAATATGTTGTTTTTGTACTTAACTGTAGAAGGCACTCAAATCATGACCAAAAAAAGACTGATTTTAATTGTGATCGCAAGTACAGCTGTTAAATTCAAAAATAAATCTTAATTTTTTTTAATTTTTTTTTTACGTTTTTCGTGCTCTTAAAATTCTAATATTCTTCTTTTCTTGATCTTACGATTGTTTTATTAACGTTGTTTGTAAACAGAACACGTAACTATGTGCAAGAGTATACAGCATGACAATGATAGTTCCGATATTAGCAACAAGTATAACCAAAATGGCGTCTGTGAAATTGTCGTTATATACAACAGATCAGTTGATTCACGAATAGTGGTTAAATATGTAAGTTTACAACACATTATCATGCATATATTAAAGCAATATATATACCTTTATAAATTTTCGTAACTCTAGCCTTTCCTCATAGGGCTTTGCTAGAGATATGGAACTTCCGTAACTCTAGCCACTGCCAATAGTATAAGTTTGAATTGTGTACAGTTTTGGCGCCATACCATACTCATTGAATCTTATATTAATAAATGAGTAAACTATTACGAATAATGTACCTAAATGATAGTTTATTTAATACCAAGCCCATGTTTTGTTTGTTTGTAATTGTGCTTATTGGGCTCACCATCCTCTAAAGAGGCTATAATCGGTACGACCCGTCCAAGCCCATGTATTGCCTGTTGAAATATATGTACGGCTAAATGACAAGGTAGCAGTGACGGCCACCTAGCCACTGCCTACTTTTAAAGTTGTCAACCTCAGAACAAAGCACCCATCCAAAAACTATCTTGCTTGCTTCAATGTCAAATTTATAAGACTACCCCACTTAGGAAGGCGCGGACTATAACAATGGAAGATGTTATTTTGTGGTGGTGGTAAATTTCACCATGTTATTATGTGCACCCCACCCACTAAATATCAATAAAGCGAAAATAACAGTGTCATTTATTTTGCTAGTGTCAGATTTAATTCCCTAAAAATAAATTCAAAACTATTTTAAACGTTAAAATTAATATGTGGAGCTATTGTAACCATCTAAATTTCAAGAAGAAAGCAACAGAAATGGGATTCTCTTTACCATTTTCTCTAAAAATTTCGGCTTCGTGTAACTACGCGTGACGTCACGTCCTCGAGACTAATTTTGTTCTTCAGAAATAAAGAGTATTCTAGTTTCATTTTCATAATTTTATATTTAATTTTGCTTACCACATTGCAGTACAGGTAGAATTTTCTTCTGCTATATTGCCGTTTTCTATGTATTTATTGTTTTTGATTAAAATGTTTCCGACGCATAAACGATATGTTAACATTTTTATCAGTAATAATGTCATCGAATGACGAATTTTCGCCCCGTGACATTTCGGAAACATGACGTTTCGACCCCGTTTCCCTGATGCCTAAATATGGTTAATTTTATTTATATCACTATGGCTATAGTAATATCTTAATGTGCATAACTAGAAAAAGAAGAACTCCAGATGTGTCACACATTTTATGTGGAACTGTGATTTTTATTATATATTTTCTAACAAATTCTAGATAGAATAGATGCATTTTCATCTGCTTTAATCAGAGTAAAATTAAACATGCAGACATAACACTTACACAATGCTTTACTTGTATGTTCGGACTTAAATCAAAACCCTTACAGTTCATTGCTACCCGACTAGTCGACCATAGTCAATATAATTAAGTGACGTCTTGAGCCAATTCTGAGATACTTTTGTTTTGGGTCAGAATCTTGCTGAGGGAGAGATATTGCCCAAACAAATATAACACAATTCTCAACTTGCATACAATTAGTTGGGCAAATAAGACAACAGTTTAAATTATGGATCCGAGATATAGTCTCCCCACAGCCCAGACCCTCTTCAAATTGAAGGTGTCCTGAGGGAGGAGCAGCTTGCTGGATAAATGGCGACTTAGATCATACCTCTAGACTAGTGTTACAGAACAATTAGTTGGACTATCCCTTAATCTACATTGTCTATACAACAGACCACAGACTACTAAAATTTCTCCTTTCTTCCTTTCTACCATCTTCCCCCTGCCTGCATTAGAGCAATTCAGTGGAGCTGTTAGACACATTGATCATGTCTCTCCCTTAAGTCTGCTTAAGCTTCTTTTAACTTTTGTAGCAAGTTGAGCTATAACGATCACTCACCCTCCGGCGTACGTCTTCCATTCCATTTTCTTTCAAACAACATCTCCTCTGAAACCACTGTTCTAATGTTGTTGAAACTTGGCAGGGCTGTTTGTTGCATAAAGTCCTATCATAGTTATTAAAATGATTCCATTCCGTGCAGAATTCTAATTGCCAATGTAACCAAAAGAAAAAAATTATATAATCTTCTAAAGAACAGGAATGATATTTGGCATGGCCTAGTGGTTCTCTACCGAGATTGTTCAAATTATGACCCCCGGATCAAAATTGGCTCCGCCTGGGGGTCACTTGTTTTTACATAGGCTTATATAGGAATAACTTTAAAAATCTTCTCCGAAACCACTAGGCCTACAGCTTAGATCCTTAGCATGTGGCATTGCCTAGTGGACCTCTACCAAGAAAGTTTAAATAATAATCCCCAGGTCAAAATTGACCCTGCCTGGGGGTCACTTGTTTATACATAGGCTTATATTGTTTACAGTTGGACGCTATGCTTCCCTCTTTGATTGTGTCTGACGGAAGAGGGGGAGGACTCTGTGATGGGCAGTTTTTAAATCCCACTGGGACGAAACTGTTTTGATTTCTGTCCTCTGGCCTGTTTCGTCGGGCCCTTAAGGGTGTTTCTCTTGGTGCTCTGCCTTCTGCAAAGGCATTGAGTACATACGTTTTTTGGTTCTCAAGGTTTGCTTTTTATACATTTATACACGAGCATTTTTGTGTTTTACATACCATGCCTTTTGTTTCCATTGCGTGTGTTAGAGATTCACCTAGCAGGGATTACTTTTATTTACACTGTCCTGTGACTTTGGAACATGGTGGGGGTAAGAGTGAGGTTGGGTGCGCACCATAAACCGGTTTAAGCTCCCCAGTGGTGTTTTTGCCACTGACCGTTCCAAGGCGGTGCCCCACTGTGTTCCTTTAATTGTTCGTTTTGTCCTCGTGTGTTTGCTTTGTATGCTAGTGTGTGTTGGTAGTGTATATGTGTGTGTGTACATGATTGTGTGTGTGTGTCGTGTGTGTGTGCGTGTGTGTGTGTGTGCGTGTGTGTGTGTGTTGGTGGTGTGCACTTCTGGGTGCTGTGGGGCTCGTTTTGGGGAGGCTGCGTTTTTGGTACGTGGCATTCCCTGTTTGATATTATTTTTGTTTTTATATAGGAATAGCTATAAAATCTTCTCTGAAACCACTAGGCCTAGAGCTTAGATCTTTAGCATGTGGCATTGCCTAGTGAACCTCTACTAAGAAAGTTCAAATAATAATCACTTTGGGTCACTTGATTTTATATAGGCTTATATAGGAAAAATCTTATTCTCTGAAACCACAAGGCCTAGAGCTTCGATATTTAGCATGTATCATTGCCTAGTGTTTTTGGAATCATGACCCCAGGTCAAAACTGACCCTGCCTTGGGGGTTACTTGGTTTAATTAAGATAGGCATATATATATATAGGGAAAACCTCAAAAATCTTCTTGTCTAGAGCCACTAGGCCCAGAGCTTAGATATTTGGAATATAGCATTCTGTAGTGGACCTTTAGGAAGATTGAAAAAATCTGAACTGACCCTTTTTGTTGTTGATGACCTTGTAAATTATTATAGCCAATGGTAGCCATGCAGGTGAACGATATAGGGCCCTATTGGCCCTCTTGTATCCTGTTATTATACTTGTAGGCAAGTAGTTAGCATAAAATGCTATAGGAAATTGAAGCAAAATGATAAACCATACAATAAATAGAAATTATAATATATCATAAAATGTGAAGTGAGAATAACTAATGCACACTAGGTAACCGGTGATGTTCCATATTATGATGATCAATATTTTTAAAGAAATCATGGTCCATAAACTTTAAAATTGTCAAAATTAACGTTAAGTTTAACATTTAACCTCACCGTTTTACTTTAAAATAACATCTTTTCATGATCTTAGATGGACTTTGGAAACCTCATTTCTTATATGATAAGGCACATGAGGTGATTTTACCGAATATTTGTTTTTATAAACCAAAATGAGGAGAATACGTACGCAACTAAAGTTTTTTTACATCAATCTATCGATCCTGAGCCGAACATTGCAACATGCACTGAACATCGTGGTTGCCTAGTGTTTAATGCAAGGTCTTGTGTATAGGGCTCAGCGCAAAACTATTCTAACTACATATTTTGGCGAAAATGACATTTTGACATTTCTGGCAATGTTTAATCAAGATACAGGTTGTGTAAAATAATTACAGTTATATCTTGAATAGTTTTATTTAGGTTGATAAAAAAAGAAAGTATTCTATCTCAAGATGATTAAATTAATATTGCAAAACTATTCTAACTTGAGTTAGAATACTTTTGCGTTATAGAATACAACATTGCATAAATGAATTTCTTTGCGCAAAACTATTCTAACTCAAGTTGAAATAGTTTTGCACTGAAAAATGTCTGATAATTTTTTTGAAAAACTAACAAAATAAACAAATTATGCAAGAAAATCATAAAAATCAAATATTTTACTCTTAAGAATGAATAGAGGTCCGTTAAACATTATATCTAAACAAAGTACATTTTAGCATTTTTTTTCTGTTAAAGAAAGTAAATTGACAAGGTCAAGAAGGTCATTGGAGATTTTATCTTCTTCTGACAAATTTGTTCAATGAGCAACAGTACAAGAAATGTTAGTTTGTATTAATTATATATTATTACATAATAGAATTATGCCACAAGTAGACTTAAAGCTGCTCGCTCTCAGATTTCGGTGAAAAAATAAAGTCGTCAAAACTCTCTGAAAATAACATCTATTAGAAGGAATTGTCGAGTAAAAAGGTTCCAATATAAATTCCTATTGAGTATATCTGTATATTTGAAATTGTATGCTACTACATAATAAAGTGTTACACTCGCTTTAAAAATTTGAACATCTCAATATAATCATAATGTTATGGCGTAGTGGTGCCATTACGCAAAACCCTTCTACATTTTCAATTGATTTTTGCAAATGACTACCTAGATTTTTCCTTTCGTTGTTGAGTCTAGCATTTACTTTTACATTATATGGTTGAATATATGGTTTTGGAGAAATCAAATTTTTCACTTGAAACTGTGAGCGAGCAGCTTAAATAAACTGATTGCAGAATATACGATAGATTAGCTTAGAAATCAAGTATAACTGGCATGTAATACGGGCGTCAAAATGGCATGTTATATGTAAATTAGGCAGATTTTTCGAATCTGGAGTTTACTCCTCTGATAAATTCATGCACATCAATTTAGTATGCCCTGAATTATGGATGCTGCTCCCAATAGTATTAGTAATAGTATTTATAAATATATGATCATGAAAAATAGTATACAACAATAGTACAAATTATGCATAGATTGCAGCAGCAGAATGTTACAACGCGTTGCAGTTGGCTTTGCCCGCTAGCTATTTTAGCAATCAATAAAATTACAATCTTAAATTACGTCACACAAAGGCGAATCTGAAACTATTAATAGAGCATGTAGATATCGGTTAACTCCTCCCCTCCGTTCTTTCATTGAAAAGGTCAAATAGGGGCGCATACGATCAGTCTTTATTTGATTCGGACGTTACGTTCCGAACGTGGAAAGAAAAATTGAAAGTCATAACAGAAGCAGTATCGGATAAAGTATATATTAAAGTGCCATTTGGTAAATCGGGCGGAGCCAGGTGTACACTAATTGATGAAACTTTCCTAAAACTTAATGAAATAAACTATGGAAGTTTTATTGCGTACCTCAACGAATAGCCAAACTAATTGCACGCAAGTGCTTTTTGCTACATACGATGGCCGCCCTTCGCAAAGGCAGACTAGACGTAATATCAGTTTGTAAAATTGTTCTGTCTTGCAGTCGAAATATTGAGGCTACTCCACGAGGTAATACATGTGCATAAAAATAAAAATAAAACACATTAACAGCGCACTTTTAAAGTAAGCAAGATTAAAATGTTATCCCAACACTGCAAATAGATCTAAAATGTCTGGGCTAGGTAAAACAGGACTTTCGTACAATATTTATTCGTTTTAATGTTTTTCCCTCAACATTTCGGCTAGCCTACGGACAACCTGGACCCGGGACAGAAAAGCCGGTTGTCTGACAGCAGAAAGTCCTGTGCCAGACATGTCGGACCCCCTCTGTACTATGGGATGGACATATACAGCAGCGTCCAATAGTCTAGTTAATTTGGTGTTTCAGTGAGACCCCAGATCTGTTATTTATAACTAGAAGGTGAACAACTTGAAAATATCAGCCTATAAAATCGGTTTGCCTTCGAAGTCGAAATAGTTAGACTAGCACTCTACCAAGTTCTCATATATATGTACAAATGTACATTAAATGTTGACTTTCCGAGAGCTTCTTAATTGTGATTTTACCGATAGTCATCTGAAAAACAATAACACTGAACATAAATTAGTACGCATGAGTATATCCAGGATATATAATATTATTGTGTATATTTTACTTCAGTGACACTGATGACACAGCGGGCAGTGCAAAACAAAATGTTTCACTAAGACTGTCGTTTTCCCGCAGATTCTTTAAATATGTTTTCTTTATCATTCGTCGAATGTTTCTTCTTCAAAATGTGAAAAAAGCCGAAATAAATTTACAAAGTTTTGAGTAATCGTGTAACTGCAGTCATGTGTCCAACATTTCGCTTATGTATGGCTACGGGCGGTAAATTGGATTGGTCAGGCAAGATGCAGTATCCAACACTCATCTACAGATTTTTATATTGGTTGAAATAAAAAAGAATTGAAATACATGTAAATATGAGATAAAGTGAAACAAATTAGATAATCGTTATTAATCTACTGGTCTGACTGTCATGTCTGCAGTTTCATTTTTATGGCCGGAGTAACTACGCCCCTGTTCATTGATTTGTATTTTTTTGTTAAACTCAACGCCCGACCGCACGGCTTTTAAAGTAAAAACACTGTTCACAAGGGAAAATTGTCGAGTTCACTGTCGGCAGTAGAGAGGGAACTTGGGTATGATAATACAACGTCCGTACAAGTATAGATTTTGGCAGATGCACTGATTATGTCAGTACGTACAGTACGGCATTAGATACTTAGTATGTCAGCAGACTTCCTTACCCTTTGTGGCGACGCTCTGCGAAATAAAGGAGTTCCAGTACCGCCGGAGACAAAAATATTTTTCACGCATCGATGTACTCAATTATTGATAATTTCGTCAATTTAATTACTTTCGTTGACATTTTGTTCCACTTTGGCAAACAAAATTGACAAGGCGAGTTGAGAAACAGACTGAAAAACGCATTTTATGAAAAATGCATCACAATATATTTTTTCAACAGACGTCATTATGAATTGTGTAGGATAACATGTTACTGCAATGGAATTCCGATGTGTAAAGTTCGCGAACATAATTTACATGTAAACTAATTCATAAACTTACGGTCTACACTTATAAATGCAATGATACCGTAGCTCAATCGCTGTAATTGAAGGAGATCTCTTTTAAAAGAGTATATATTAATCAACATTTTAAATAAAACAGATCTATATAATTTATCTCGCAGTTACGCGAAGAAACCTATATTTAACATTATTAAATACTGTTTGTCACTTGCATCAAAATTACCATGCGGGTTTTTGGGCGGAGCAAATTGACGACGTGAGAAAGAAGCTGGACGCTCGCACCTAAATGTCCTTGAATGGGGAGGAGTTAACCTATAAACTAGCTCTAATAATAGTTTCAAAATTGCGCTATGAGTGACGTAAGATTATAACTGTATCGATTGCCAAGATAGCGATCGGGCAAACCCAACTGCAACGCGTTGTAACAAAGTAAACAATAAATGGGCGATAACTTAGCCTCCAAATAAAATACTGTAGCACTATAATCTACTTTTCATTAATTAAGCTACCTGTTACAATTGATCGTTACAAAAGGCTTTAATTTTGATAAAAAGTAAAGTAAAGTATTTCTTATTTTTGAAATCTTACGCTACCACATTGTAAAGTGTTTGAAACACTTTTGAAATTCCTATACAAACATATAGTGTTGCGGTGCCGCAAAACTAACACCTCCAACATTTTCAATAGATTTTCCGTAATCACTGAATAGATTTTTCACTTGTGTTGTTAATTCTAGCAATAACTTCTACATTTTATTTTGAAAATAACAAAATCTGTCAGACACTTCAAAACTGAAAGCCCAGACTTTTAGATAATACCAATAATTATATTGCAAGTTATTCATAAGTTACTCTCTGTTTAACATTTCATTTGATCATACTGCACTCTCATGTCCACAAGATAATATTAATGCTATTACACTATATCACCAAAATGTTTCTTTATATATATAAAGTTATAAAAAGACGCCCATAATTACCATATTTTTCCTGCTTTAAACCATTTCTTGCTGGGTTACGCTTACTGCCCAGGTAAGTCTCTTTTCCTGCTATTTTTCTTTTGAATTTTCATACGGGTGCAATTACAAGAGAAAATTCATGTCAAAAATTATGCTTTCTTAGCTAGTATCATAGAGCTCAAAAATACCCTTCAAAATTATTGTTCTCCTTTTACTATAATTATATATTATCAACAGTAAAAAGTGAGAGAAATTTCGGATGGTATTTTTGACCTCTGTCGTACTGGTACATTATGGCAAAAATACCATAAAGGTTTACAGTTTTAGATTCTCAAATAATCACATTTTAAATCAGTCATTATCATATTTTTTTATCCCTGGTCTTAATATAGGAGTTATAATTTATTGTTCATTATCATAAGTAGTCGTTATCAAAGAAAAATTGAAAAGAGTAAAACATGAGTGACTGCTTCAGCTAGGATGTGCTTAAAATGATAAATATGACCACAGCACCATATCGGCTGAATGGGCTTAGTTATGATAATTATTATTGTGATCTTTATAAACTAATAGCAATAGTGCAGTTTTTCAGTAGGCATATAATTCCTTGAGGATCTGTTTAATGTTCCTCTATAAAATGTGTTGCCCAAATATTGAAAAAGTAAATAGGATAAGATTGGGTATGTCCAATGTAGTTACATTATATCCAACTTAGAATGGTTATACAGCAATCTTATATTCAATATTCATCTTGGTCAACTCCAGTCATTTTTTAGCAAGATGATAATTATTCACTATTCGTCTTATTCAGCCTACTTAATTATTTAAGCTGGCTTTTGACCTACCTTTTGGACCAATCAAATGTTAAGAATGGAATCAAATTTGTATACAACTCTCTCGATCACATGCAAGCTATGACATCACACATTGTCATGGCAAAAACAGTACATATATGTAAATACTATAGTCCTCACTTTTAAGAACTATCTTTAAAAAGATGCTTGGCGTGATTTTGAGAATATGAAACGGATGGCTTATACAATTATATAAGCTTAGATTTCATAGGAAAATTCCTGTCGAGTTTTATTTCTATGCAGTAAGAAGGCGTCAAATGTCACACACACTGGGTGAGAAAAACATGCACCCTGACTGGGACACTAACTTGGGACCCTTCATTTACAGGGCAAATGCTCTCTAAACTGAGCTAACCGGCAGCTTATATATTTTTTCCATATTCATAAATAAGTCTGAGCCGTGACTTGTGAATCAGGAAAACAAACTTAATCCTTGTTTTTCTCCAATATGTTACTGGAAATATTCACCGTTATTTACTGGTCTAGAAAATATAAATTCTCTACACTTGTATTAAATTAACATTAGTTTGGCATTAACAACATATTAGTATGTTGATAGATATCAACTATTTATGTACTATTATTTTAAAACCATTTATGAAAGACTGAAAACACAAGAGTATTTTATTGATCCTTTTCATGCAGTAATATCCAATTAATAAACCTGTGCGTTACAGGGTAACTTTTTCAGTCCAGCCAATGTCATACATTGTACATTCTACTTCTCATTTCATTGGCGGTTGAAAGGTTGGCAACTTCCGGTCAAAAGCAAACTTAATATGGCTGCGCTGAAAAGGTCTTACACCTGTAATTATATGGAAGCCCCACCTCACCCCCAGAATTCTTTTAAAAAGTAGTATTTCATCATAAAAAAAGAAGAAACAAGTTGTACATCTGAGTTCTTCACTAAGTCAGGGATCTTACAACAATCTAATGAATCATGACCAAAATTAGGTAATTAAACAAACTATTTCTGTACTGCTTTGGGGAAACATTTATATGCCATCTATATACTTCGAAAATATTTTCTCTACCCTTCAATCTTATAAAAGATGAAGTTACAAGTTTATGCAAGCTATTTTGGCTAAGTGGCGAAAAAAAAAAATTTTAGTGACAAAATTATTAGTCGACTTACATTTCAAACCAGTATCTTCAGAACAAACGGCAAATCTAATGATTTTCATATTCAAGGGAAGCCCTTAATTTGTATGAATTTCTGTATTTTACTATGATATATTATAAAGAATTCATTTACTGCTAGTGAAAGAGTTCTGTTACATGTATGGTTTATTGCTGTTTCTTGTTTTTATTACACATTATCACAAATATAGGTTTAAATAATGAACTTCTGTTATAACATTTCATGTAATGAGTCAGAATAAAAAAACGCAGTCAGAACTGCTTAACAACAGATGCTAAGTTTCTTAAAAATCCTTTTTCAATGTAGCCAAATGCCTATTTGTACAAAAACTTATTACAAAAGTATTTCCAAATTCAGTTGAAATAGTTTTGCACTATACATTTCTTCAAAATAGTGGCCATTTTCAGTGCAAAACTAGTCCAACTTGAGTTAGAATAGTTTTGCACCAATAATAGAAGTAAAATTTAGTCCAATCTTAGTGCAAAACTATTCCAAGTCAAAGACTGTCCAATAAATCACTTAAAAACAGAGCATTATACAAAATAACAGCATGTTTATATAAACTGAGTGGTAATGTTATTTCATTCTTAAAATGAAATTAAAATATTGAATACTGAACAAAAAAAAAAGTTTTTTCCTTCTGAAAAAAGTAAAATATGTAGTTAGTATAGTCTTGCGCTGAGCCCTCGTAATGTAAACCCTACTATGTCCTCATTTATTAGCTCACCTGGCTATGCCAGGGTGAGCTTTTCTGATCGATGATTGTCCGTCGTCCGTCAACATTTTGATTCAAATGACATCTCCTCTGAAACCTCTAGGCCAATGTTGATAAAACTATGCAGGAATGTTCCTTGCATGAAGCTCTACCAAAAGGTTTCAAAGAATTCCATTCCATGCGGAACTCTGGTTGCTATGGCAACAAATAGGAAAAACTTTAAAAATCTTCTTCTCTGAAACCACAAGGCCTAGAGCTTAGATATTTGGCATGTAGCATTGTCTAGTGGACCTCTACCAAGATTGTTAAAATTATGAGCCCCGGGTCAAAATTGACCCCGCGCGGGTGGGCCCTTAGTTTTGCATAGGAATATATAGGAAAAACTTAAAAAATCTTCTTCTCTGAAACCACAAGGCCTAGAGCTTAGATATTTAGCATGTAGCATTGGCTATTGGACCTCTACCAAGATTGTTCAAATTATGACCCCCGGGTCAAAATTGACCCCGCCCCGGGGGTCACTTAGTTTTGCATAGGAATATATAGGAAAAACTTTAAAAAATCTTCTTCTCTGAAACCACAAGGCCTAGAGCTTAGATATTTAGCATGTAGCATTGGCTAGTGGACCTCTACCAAGATTGTTCAAATTATGAGCCCCGGATCAAAATTGACCCCGCACTGGGGGTCACTTAGTTTTACATAGGCTTATACAGTAAAAACTTTAAAAATCTTCTTCTCTGAAACCACAAGGCCTAGAGCTTAGATATTTGGCATGTAGCATTGGCTAGTGGACCTCTACCAATATTGTTCAAATTATGACCCCCGGGTCAAAATTGACCCCACACCGGGGGTCACTTAGTTTTACATAGGCTTATATAGGGAAAACTTTAAAAAAAATTTTCTCTGAAACCACAAGGCCTAGAGCTTAGATATTTGGCATGTAGCATTGCCTAGTAGACCTCTTTAAAGTTTGTTCAAATTATGCCCCAGGGGTCAAAATTGACCTTGCCCGGGGGGTGGGGGGGGGATCATTTGTTTTACAAAGGCGTATATAGGAAAACTTATTTGGTATATAACATTATCTAGTGATCTTCCACCAGGCAAGTGGACTTGTACCAAGGTGAGCGATATAGGGCCATCTTGGCCCTCTTGTTAAGTATTCAATTATACAAACGATTTTTGAAGAAAGGTAATTAAGGAATGCTTTTGAATACATTTTTTTACACCTTGACCTTTGAGTTAGGGATCTGGGTTACATCATCTTCATGTGTTTAAGATTTGTGCAAAATTATTTTAAAAATCCAGCCTTGCATGATGAACTTACTACCTGCAGTGCCTGGACATGAAATTTTATTCTAAGTTTTACGGTGCTTTATCGAAATATAATGGGGGATTATATCCTGATAAACTCACTCTCCACCTAGTGAAAATTATCAAAATCTTTTACCCGTATTAACGTCAAAAATTATAAAGATAATGAATGCGGGGAACCATACAACGGTGAGGTCGGTAAATGATGTGATGTTTGCTCTGCTTTCTGATGACATTCACCGCAATTTTCGATATTATTAAAACAAACTCAACAAATTTAAAGTAGAGTCTTAAATATAACATAAACAGAACAAGAAATGCCACCAAATCAGGATTTCAAAGGTGCCTGTAGAAATTCTAGAATTTGAAAAAAAAATTACCCAGTGATCTTTTTTTTTTTTTTTTTCTTTTTTAACTGAAATTTCTTTTATATTTATGTACAATCACAAATATAAAGTCATACAGAATCATACAGTTTCATCAAACTAGCACTAGGTTTTTTTTATTTATTTTTTTTTTTATTACCCAGTGATCTTGTCCTCTAAAACATAATGAGAATTAATTAAAAAACAAAAAACAATCCTAGACCCCCCTAAGATTTTTTTATAATTTTTTAGAATAGTTTCATATAAAAAAATATATATACATGTACATGTATATTATAAAAATTTGCAATAAAGCATTTAAATTATTTTAAGTTTTTAATTAGTAACCAATGATTTATTAATTAAGCATCATAAGGGTATTGCTGTGATCTGTTTCAACCTGATCAAGTACAATGAGATTGGTATTCAACTGAATCTCAAATTCAGCTGAACTTTGCATAGCTGACGTAGTGCAGTTGTCAGAAGTGTATTAATGTTTCAGGCTTGCATGTCTGTAAGCAAGACACTTATTTCATATTGCATTTGTTTCCATTTGCAATGAGTCTGAAGAGCGATTAATAGCAATCTTATTTATTAGCAATTTATAAATGAAGTACAGCTCGAATTCACTATTTTGAACCTTATGTAATCATAACATTATTGAATTTAGGAGAATCAGCATAAAATGAAGAACCGTGACGGTGATAAACCTTTACTCATAATTTATATCTAGCTTTGTAATGATTATGCTGTCTACAAACGTTTACCTTATAAATTGATTTGTGACACCAAGAAAAGAGGTTTCTCTAAAACAACAAGGTCTGGAGCTTAGATATTTATCATGTAGTATTGCCTAGTACACTTCAACCAAGATTGTTCACATCATGACCCCCATGTCAAAATTGTCCCTGGCCAGGGGGTCACTTGTTTTTACATAGGATATATAAGAAAAACCACAAAGCCGAGAGCTTAGATTGTAACATTGCCTAGTTCACCTCTACCAAGACTGTTCAAATCATGACCAAAGTTTGAAAATCAAACCGTCGGGGGTCATTTTTATCCAAAAGCCACAGTGCCTACAGCTTAGAAATTTGGAATGTAGTATTACGTAGTTGTCCTCTATGAAAATTGTTCAAATCAGGACCCCCAGGGTAAAACTGACCCTTTCTGCTATTGTTGACCTTGTATTATCATAAGCCAGTGGTAGCCAGGTGAGTGATAGAGGGCCATCTTGGCCTTCTTGATATATTGTTGCTATATATAACTAATAAATCTTAAATGGGGCGAGGATATATTATATAGGTATGTATAATAGTTTACTGGTATACTAGTTCTTATATATGATATACAGGTTATGGAAATTAATAAGATAGATACTGTATAAAAAGAATTTAAATGGATGTTGACACTCGATACTTATATAAATGATCTATTTCCAGGTGACTTGACAACTGGACTAGGATTCTGGTGTCAGATAACCATCAGGACATGTTTATTGTTACAGAATAGTACAGTAATTTGCAACATGACTTGAGAAGTGAAATTCAAGAGAAACTGGATCAGTAACTTGATGACCTGTCAGTAGTTTGTAAGTATTCTATACATACATTATGTTTGTAACCTACTTTTGTACATAAAATAGTAATAACACAGAGAAAACTTCAGTATTTTAAAATTTTTAATTGGCCAAACAATTAACATTGGATAGACTCCAGTCTTCCCAAGAGCTGAATTAAACTTTAATGGTGGACTTCCTTAATTTTTTTACTCTATGCCTCATAAATACTCCTTTCTACTCCTTTACTGATTGCCTCATACATACTCCTTTTAACACCTCTACTGCCTACCTCATAGATACTCCTTTTAACAGAAAATCAATAAAGTATAAAAACAATTTTTCTTACAAAAGCATTTTGGTGAAGTTTAATCTTAGTGCAATAAATTTCTTTCACAAAAGTATGTAGTTACTACTAGAAAGTTATTGGTAATTTACAGCTAAAGACAGGTAGAATTTTTCTAATTGTCAAGGATATAGCTCTAATAGGATAATAACAGAGTTTTATGGAAAAAAAATGATAGCAGATATAATTTTCTACATGAGTTGAATTTTACAATTTTCCCTAGTGACAACCAATTAAATTGCTGAATTCCATAAAGCATGTGTCAGAACAATATGGGATTAATGATTACATAATCAGGTGTGTATATTGACCACAGCTGTCAAAACAAAGCAATTAGATGACCCTTGGCATCACTTTCAATGATCTCCAATCAAAGTGTTTTTATAAGCTGATTAAATTTCTTTTGATCATGTTTCTTATCAAAACATTAAATATTAATCAAATTTTATGACCCATGAATATCTGTTGATTTCATAACCCCCAAAAAATACAGTGGATTGGTCAACATGATAATCCAATGAAAATTAAATATGATTAGAACACGCCTATTGTTTATATCCCTTTTTCTGTAATTTGCAACCTTTCTGTTTGTGTTTGTGTTTGAACACCATGAGAGTTCGATTCTAAATTATTCTGTCTTCTTTCATTTACTTTTAAAAACACTCGGGAAGGAAATACATTTAGATTGAAAATGCCTAAATATGTTTAAAAATGTGAAATGACTGTTTTTAAGACTCACAATTCAAGAAATATTCATCACACAATTTTGAAATTTATACCATTAGAAAGAAAATTTTATCATGAAAAACTTTTGTATGGTCAGTAAATGATTAAATGAAGTGTTAATAGAAAACAAATAGCTTGTATAACACGGGTACCTTTTTGGATTGATTGAATTTATTCAATCGTATCCAAAGTTAACAGAGTATTTCATACCCTTACGGCCGAACTCTTAACACAATTTTTGTCGAATACGAACGAAAAGTAGTTCTATATTACTGTCCTCTGTTTTAAAAATTATATAGTAACAGATCTAAATAATATCAAAACATTACAGAATAGCATAATATTATATTGTTGTTTTTCTTATAATTTGTAACTTAAATCAACGAGGTATCTGTTCTGTATAGAACTATTTTCCTACGCGGTTTTTATCGTCAGACCGGTGTGACATGAGAAATGTAATACCCGTGAAATACGTATCGCTAAATTCAGTGTTTCCGCGAGAGCGTGTTTTCTGCGGTTTTGACGACTCATTTTGTCAATGACGCAACAGAAATAGCAAAGAGCGTCTTCTATGACGCAATTAAAAATGTGTATGATCAAATTACTACAAAAACAAAATTTCAAAACCTCTCAAAACGCTTCGAAATGCAAGATAAATTAGTGATAAAATACGCTTCCGGTGTGGGATATGTCTAATTTTGACCCTATCGCGTCGTCATTGTCGGAACGACCCGCATTTTGTACTATTGCGTTTTTGTGTGTGTTGATTCCTATGATACCGTCATCATAGATCGTAGACGCTTAACAAGAGATGGTCAACAAAACTTAATAGGGGAAACAAACACGTCTTTCTGAGTGATTTTAATGATCATTTTGTAGTCATTTCGATCAGACTGTCACTATTGAAAGGGGTTTAAGTGTGCCAAATAATATCCAAGTTTAATGTCTATGGTTGAATGCACTTATGAAAAATTCGCTTTGTGGACAAATTTGACTTTTGAGATGCAGTGACAAAATTGAAAGCATCCAAAGAGAAGCACCTGTTGTCTTGCAAACCCTTTGATTACCCACCATTTTGTGATGGATCACATGCAGTTTTACAGAAGTAAACTGAATAAAACTTCTTTAACACTTTTATTTTTTTACAATAAAGGGTATGACCCTCGGAGTTTCTAAATGACCCCCAAATTCTGATACAGGGTCTTCCTCCTCCATGAAAGCCGGAAGTTGCAATATGACCTTAGCTGTTGGGTGCGACGTTAAATCCGAATTAATTCGCACAATACAATCAACCTTATGGGCATATCCCATAACTTTTGAATGACATTTAAAGTTGTTCAAACCATAAATTTTCAGTTCAGTTTTGTCAAAATCCATTTCTCAGTTACGATTCACAGCTTAATACTTCATAGGGTAGTTGAACATAGTCACTGAATGACATAATGTAAGCACATTGGTTCCTATCTCAAAAGTAAAGTTTACACAAATGGTGAAAGGTCAAAATTTGTGGACAGTTGTGTCTCCAGTTTATAACTTTACTCGTGCAAGGGTTGTCCTGATATTCACACATGTATGTGTACAGTCTATGTTGTCCTGATATTTACACATGTATGTGTGCAGACTGTGTTGTTCAGAGACAATTGATCCTCCAGCACTTTCAGTCCTTTGATTTGTATTTTTACCAATAACCTGTATGGGGATAGTGTACAGATAATGCTATTATCTGCATGAGGAAAGTAACACTGATAAGGCTTAAAGACAATTGAAATCTCCTTCATAAGTGACCCCCCCCACCCCAAACAGCAGGTGGTCAAATATGTTAATCGTTTTATTGCCCCTTATCAGTTTTAATCCTCTCTGATTAGGTACAGCACTTGACATGTAGTACAATAGTAGGATCATAAATTTTATTGATTTGTACAGATAATTAATTTATAACTTATTTCCTGATGTTTAAACAGTTTTATATATGAATGTAGGACATTATCCCCTAGGACAATATCCCCTTGGCTCATTTTTGCATAGGAGGACAATATCCCCTTGATGATTTTGCAAAGGAGGACATTATCCCCTTCTCCCTAGGACATTATCCCCTTCTCCCTAGGACATTATCCCCTTGATGATTTTGCCAAGGAGGACATTATCCCCTTCTCCCTAGGACATTATCCCCTTGATGATTTTGCCAAGGAGGACATTAGCCCCTTCTATAGTTTGCATATGGAGACATTAGCTCATTCATCCTAGGACAATAGCCTTTTGAAAATTATTCTTTTTGAATGTAATTATTACTTAATTTGTAGATGTGTGAGATTATTGCAGGAACAATGTCTATGTTAAAAAGGTGTTAACAAACAAATTTGAAATACAAAGAGCTGGTGTACTGTTTTTCAATTTAATTACTTTCTGCAGGAATATTGACTAGACTTAACAGATGTATAGTCATGTGACCTCTAGGCATACATGCCGTTAAGGGTTGGATCATTAACGGGAGATTTGTGAAAAATCGCCGGGTTTTTGGACATCACAACGGGGTAAAAACGAAAACCAAAAAAACATGCGTTTCTGACGTCATACATGACGATTATGTTTATTCAACTTAATGTAAACACATGCAGTCGCCATTTTAAGCACATTTAAACCTTGATTCTCAATTTCTCATATGCAAATTATTACTCAAACAAAATTCTCTGAATTTTAATGAAACTAGAATAATGTCGTACTTACGGTTGATCTGGATACAAAGCAAAACAAAACAAACAAAAGCAACAATTTTATTTCTTTCAACTGGCGGTACATAATCAACTAGTACATTAAAAGTATCATATAATCATATTTAATAATCCTGACCAAGGTCTTTCAAATAGTAAGTCCGGAAACGAGCGTAATACGATAAATAACTTGCCTCGGATCACGTGACAAACATCCGGGTACCCGCAATTTTGGAAAAAAAAGAAAATATTGAAACTTTATATCTACGTATATATCGATATTTTACCAATCAATTTGACCAACAAAGAGATCCTTAATACAATATATACTATTTGAAAGACCTTGTCCAGACGTGTCATCTTTTTGCAAACATCTATTACGTCAATCAGGCGATAAGTATTACCCCGGGCAATGACCAGATGTTACTGACAATTAACACTAACGAGCGTAATAAAGAGCCGACTTTCGTCACCTAATCAACCAATTATCGATCTCGCGTGTCAAGGTTTTGACTTTGTATATTCAAACTTGGGCTTAAGTGGGTATTTAACGAATTTTATGGATTTTCTTTTCTTTCAAGACAAAATTTTGATTTATCGGGAGATTTGGGTGTTTTTGCGAGCTTCGCCGGGGCGCCGGGGTAAGGGTCTAAATATCGGGAGAACCCGGCGAGTAACGGGAGAACGGCATGTATGCCTCTAGGCAAATGATAAAATGTAAAATAAAGATTTCTTTATAAAAACTTTAAGTGAACTGGATTAATAAAGTATTATTCTAATGCCGGCTAAAGAAAACGAGCAAAAGAAAACACCTAACGAGAAGAAAAAATGAAAAAACATTTCTTCATTGTGTCCAGACAATACATGTACACAAAATAGCGGACATCTTGACCACACGGAAAAAACCGGTTTGGGCAGTTCAACACAAACACACCAAAACAGGAAAATAGTGAGTAACGATTGTAATAACACTGATAGTAAACGTCAAAAGAAACAAACTTCAAAACAAAATAAACAAACTTCACAACCAGAACATTTTACGTTTGAATCGCTGCATTGCTGGCCAGATATGAATTACTCACAGCAGCCATTTCCGGGACAGATGAACTATATGCAGTCACCCCCAGGACAGTATCCACAGTTCATGAATACACCTACTGCTATTGGATCCCAACCACCCCCATGGGCTACTAGTATTATAGATGACATAAAAAGTATAAAAATATCAGTAGCAAAAATTGAAAATGTGGAAAAGACAGTAAATGCCATTAGTGTAAAATTGTGTGACTTGGAAAAAAAGGTAAATACAATTGAAAATAGAGTATCAGAAGTGGAGGTAGCAAACGTGTTCGTAAGTAACAAATATGACGAACAATCAGATGACCTAAAAGCATCCAAAAAGCAGATACGAAATTTGCAGAAATCATGTGAGGCCCTGCAAGGTACAATTGATTCCTTTGAAAAAAAGCATGAGTATATGAACAATTAAATTTTAGATGGTGAATATCGCAATATGCGAGAGAACCTCATATTTTATGGTATACAGGAAACAAATGCATCTTCACCAGCGCCTGATAAACATAATGCTGCAGAAATGATGCCTGAAGCTGAAAACTGTGAAAAACCTAGTAAAACAATTTATAAAAGAACACATGGAAATTAATGCAGTCTCCATGATATTTGATCGGGCTCATCGACTGGGTAATCCAAACAGAGCAAAAAAACCATGCCCCATCGTCGTGAAATTTCACCAGTTCAGTGACAGGGAAAAAATTAGAATCGCATCTTATCCACTGAAAGATGATTTCAAGAAAACCGATCATGGTGTCGGTGTTCAGCTACCAAGAGAGTGGCGTGAAGCACGCAAATCCTTACATCAGGTTATGAAAGATGAGAAAGACAAAGGCCACAATGTTAAATTTATCGGGGATAAACTGTACATAAACGGTCACCCATATACGCCACCGCCATCAGCTGCACCTTAGAGAGGTCACGGGGAGCACGTTGACATTTTATCATGGAACGTGAATGGACTTATCAGAAAATTATCTGACATAGACTTTACAGAAATAGTTCAAAAACATGATGTTCTAATTTTTACAGAAACTTGGCTCTCTAGAAAACATGACTTTAATTTAAAAATTCCAGGTTATTGTGGCTATCATTTATTTGGTAATAAATCACCTCATACTAAAAAGGGTCGCTACAGTGGTGGCATTTCGATATATTATAAAACATATTTAAGGGACAAAATTCAAATTGTAGAATCACATCAATGTGGAATCATATGGCTTAAACTTTGTAAAAAAACTGTTCCATTTTAATATTGACATTTATTTATGTTGTGTATACATACCTCCTTATGGATCTAAAGTTATTGATCGTAATGAGACTGATATATTCGAATTGATAGAATTGGGAATTGAAAAATACAAGAACCAAGGAAAAATATTTTTGAACGGTGATTTAAACAGTAGGACTTCTAAGGAGCTTGATTACATTGTTTTTGATGATTTTTTGGATGATACTTATAACTTTCCTAGAATTAATAGAGATAGTGTACTAGATTTACAAGGCAAGCGACTTATTGAACTGTGCAAATCGGCAAATTTATTAACGCAACGAAATCACAAAATAGAGACAAGTTTATAAACTTAAACAATGCTTTATACATTATACGCACGCAATTCTGCTTGGTAGAGATTACGCGATAGCATTGAAATGCTGTAATTCATAATGCTCGTATTGCATGTTTTAACAATACATAGGATCGCCTCTACTGACCTCATATTTTCTGTAGTTATACGAGACAAAACGCCATTATTGAAAAATATTACTAAGACTACTGTCTAGACATAAATACTTTGAGATAACGATCAGGAAAATATATTTCAAAACTTAGATAATTTTCAGTCAAGGTAAATTGGTGTAGATAATGAGATACAAAGAAAATTAGAAGGTCTTTTTTTACATATCTAAAATAGACGTGTTTGAAGGAAGTTAGTGTTCCAATGAACCTCCATGACCCGAAATATAATTAAATGTTATTTGCACAACTTTCTGTAACCACTTAAATCATATTTTCGGAAAATGACAGATATTCTTGTTAAGAAACAGTGTAAATCGCATTTAAAATCTTAAGACTGTATAAAAATACATACGCATGTGTAAGTTCAGTCATCAGAACAACAAAGGGCAGCAAAACACGTCAGTATAAATGTACATATTGTAGCACGTCATAGTTCCTAAACTTTGTATGTAGTAATGCACTGGACTGGAAATCTAGAGATAGGAGGTTCAATAAATGCTCATCCACTAACATAACTAATAGTCTTTTGGACGAAACCTAAAACCTAGGTCTGATGTATCAGTGTTGTACACCGGGCATGTCTCTGGAACGGGACGCGTTCTGTATCTTGCACTATCCTCCAAAAACTTAAAATATCTTCTGGGGGCGTTGGTCATAATGGATAATCCGGTACCAACTATACAGAGTAAAATTTTAGTCCGAGCATTCCTCTCAACATTGAGATTGCTAATACAGGTAGAGGAATCATATCTGTTAAATTATCAAGTAATTGCTAGATGCCATTCATACTAAATTTTGTAGAAAAATATTGTGTGTCAGATGCTCTACTAATTTAATGTCACTATAGGGAGAATTGGGCAGAGTACCGATGTTAACACATAGAAAGCTTATTATGATTAGATACTGGATTAAACTATTAACAATAAGAGAAGATTCTCTATTACTTAAAACATATGAAAATTTAATGTTAAAAAATGATGTAGATCATGATTTAACTTACAATAAGAACAATTGGGCTTACCAAATAAAACTTATTTTAGATGAATGTGGATTGTCACATCTTTGGATAAATCAGTATAATATGGCAATAAATTACTCTATCATCAAACTTGGTGTGCAGCAATTAATAATTCTAGACGTCTAGAAACATACTGTCTTTTCAAACATAACTTTAATTTCCAGAATTATCTTGACTTTGTAATAGAATCCAAATTTAGAATCGCTCTAACCCAGTTTAGAATATCATCACATACGCTAGGCATTGAACGAGGACGCCATTCAAATCAACAAAGAAGTGATAGATTGTGTAATAATTGCAGTTATCAATTAATTGAAAATGAATATCATTTCCTGCTAATATGCCCAAAATATTCCGATCTTAGGCGAAAATATTTAAAGCGATACTAATACACATGGCCAACTATACAAAAATTTAAAAACTTATTAGCATCTAAATCAAAGTCAATAACGATAAATCTCTCTAAATTTTTATATTTTGCAAATTTAAGTAGGAACTAGGTGATCTAACGATCTTATTGTCATATATTCAATTCACGATGTTATATGTATGCTCTTCTGTAAATCCATGTCTTTTTGTCTATTGGTATGTACAATGTACTTGTGTTGCTATAAACATATGTATATGTGTTTTATGCAATAAACATATTGTAGTTGTAGATGTTGGCAAAAGTCAACAATTATTATATGATAGACTAATTTATAGCCATAATTAACACATTAAATGTATGGATTAATGTATCAAAGGCCACTTTTGTATCCTTAATGATAGGGAGAATATCAAAATCTATCTACCACATCCATGTGAATAATAAAACACAATTCAAAGCAACATGAAACAATTTTATAATTTTATTTATTTATTTTTTTCCATATAACAGAATGTAATGATTGAATATTCATTTTCCCAGATAAAATATATGGGAAATGAGTAAATACTGTCAAATTTAATGCTCTTTGTGTTTATAAGATTCAATAACACATTCTTTTCATGTAGAAACCCTTGCAGACCATAAAAAATAAATACCTGATGTGCATTTTGTGTACATGTATCTTGCATCTACAGGTGGACATTCAGCTGTATTGTGAATTTTGAATGTACACTCTGCTGCTTTCCAAGTACATTGACTTTCCTCTATCAAGTAAAATAGCTGAGTTCCTGTAAAAGAAAAAGATATGAAACTACATACATTTTCCTGCCATTTTATAAAAATATGTAACAGAGTATGTGACTACCTAGCAAGTATTGAGAAACAATTTTTGGCAAAAACTACATTTGCTCACTTTCGATAGTTAGCGCATGTGCAGAACAACGTAGCAGACATCCTTAAAGCCATAATCAGCACTAATTTTCAGGAAAACGTTTATTCCAAACTCCTTTTGATGAACAGAACAGAACAGAACATATCTTTTATTTCACCCCGGTATTTAACAATACAACATGGGGTTATGAAAAATATAAACACATATATTACAATAGTTCCGGTTTCCAACAAAAAAGAAGAAATATTGGGATAGTTTTTACTGGTAGAGAGGGGAAGCTTTTTCACTTTTACGCTTTCTTACGGTATTAATGCAGATACATTTCCAAATATTTAAATCTAGATTTATTGATTGTTTTGATAATAAACAAATCTGCACGCTTAGTTGACCTATATTGTTATCGTGGGAGTTGATGTATTAATAAGACGCACGATAATTCCGTGCAGAAAAGTAGTCCGGTCGCTTGAATGAAAATTTGTAGTATTTACATACGGTGGATTGATTTCATTGAATAGTTGACTCAGTTTATTACATGGTCTTTGATTTCACGTGCTAAAAAAAAAAGTGTGTTATATGAATGAAATTCCATAGTATTGACAATAAATTTGGAGTAGGATTGTTAACAATTAATATAAAAGGAAATTGGAAATTAAGTGTGCTGCAAAATTTCATTACAGGATAATGGATTTATTGCTAATAGATTACACAAAGTGAGTATTGATGCATGTTTTTATCTTAGATAAAGGAAATTCATGGTTATTACTATGAAGAATATGCATATGAAAATACAAATTTAAACAATAACAGGAGAGCATAGGTATACATTTGCTGTCTATTCGTGGTGACAAAGGTTGATAATTTAATATCGAAATAAATGCGTAGATGCGGGCTCTGTTTTATTTTATTGTTGACATAATAATTCTGATGAATTTACATAATGATTTCAAAGTAAGAATATCTGTACTTGAAAGAATTTTCTTAAAACAGTAATCACTATTTTCAATTATACTGGAGCTAATTAAGTTATGTCTGGCCTGCTGGAAAAAATCACATTTAAGGAGATAGTGTTTCTTCACAGTTAGTGAAAATACATTTCCTATCAATGAGTCTCGTTCCATCCCACCTGCCCGTCTCAATAGGTAATTTATGATTTGCGGTTCTGTACTTAAAAAGTGCGTAATAGTCTGAACGTGGTAGTAAAGTGAGATATTTTTCAAGCCCAAAACTGTTTTTAAAACTCTTATATATTAAACCTTTGTTGGACTGACTGAGTTGTTCGTACCAAGATTGCTTAAACTGATCTACCAAAATTTGTTTCACCTGCTTATGGATATTTGACAGAGTAACATTTTTCTGATTTATCCAGACATCTGTCATCCCAACTGAATTAAGAATGTTTCTGATTTCCTTTAGCCATTTAAACTCGTTAACAGTATCATTTAGCATATAATCGTACATTTTAAGTGACAGTTTTTCATCTTTACCCACCATTAGCCGGTTCCAAAATGATATCATTCGTGATTTGATAATAATTGATATTGGGTACCTTCCTAATTCACCATAAATCATATACATTGGTGTACTTCTTAGCTTTGGTAAGTTTTCTCAAAAAGTCATTGTGAACTTTCTCTATAATACCGAGGTTCTCGTAGGCCCATATTTCTGCTCCGTAGGTTAGTATTGGTAAAACCGTGTGATCAAAAAGTTTCAGTGTTAAGTCAATAGGTAAGTCTGCATTATTAGACTTGGTAAATAGATGATACATTGCTTCATTTTTTTCTTTTTGATGATTTCTATAAGTGCATGTAGTGTAAACATATGGTCAGCACAGGAATAACCTCTTCTAAAACCTGCTTGATTTGCATTTAGAATGTTTGAAGCTTCTAAATATTGTGTTAATCTACTGTTTAATACGGAAGTGAAAAGTTTACCCAGGCAGCTCAGAATAGTTATTGGTCGGTAATTTGCAGGGTCAGTTGAGTCACCCTTGTTTTTGAATATTGGGATAATAATACCTTCTAACCAGCTACTAGGAATAAAACCGTAGTCAAGAACACAATTAAAAAGCTTACAGTATATAGGAAGTAACAGATGTTTCGTTGTTTTAATGTATTCGTTAATTATATCATCAGTCGGGCTTGGCGCTTTATCATTTTTAAGGTTATTAATGCATTTAACTATCTCATTTTCGTTTATACACGCATTAAGAAAGTCATTGCTATTTCCATACGTACATCTTCTAGAACGTTGTATTCATTTTCTTGGTCATTACTGTAAGCGTTTACATCTTTAAAGTGATTGTATAATTCTGTGACAGATGGCGAGGCCTTTTCTACACATTTGTGTTTTAGGCTATTCAGAAATTGCCAGTATTTTTTGGGGGATTTTGAATGTAACCGCCTCAGCTTATTTTCGTTTGTATATTTATATTTAGTAATGTAAAAATTCATCGTTCGTTTATAACATTTGCTTGCATTTTTCAATCTTGCTTTATTGTTTTGAGAAGGACATTCTTGATATTTTTTCTTGGCATTATTATATTTATTTCTGCACTTAAAACATTCAGGTCCGAACCATGGTTTATTACCTTGATGTTTATGAAATTCGCTTCTTACCGGAAATGTCTGATTTGAACTATTCGTAAACAGGGTCTTTATTTCATTGGTTATGTTTTCAATAGTTTTTTGTGAATGCGGATTTGTGTTAAACTGAGTTTTAATTGATTCTAAATGTTCAATATCGATGTTATTTATAAAGATTTCAGAGCGCTCATTTTGCCATTTCGGGCCTTTTGAGCTGGTTGGCTTTTTGTGAGACCGAGAAGGTGTTAAATCTTCTATTTCAATATTCCAAGCTAATGCATTATGTCCGTCTGAGAACAAGGCATCTGTTTCGATAATTTCGAATTCTTTAGAGTAATTAAAGCAATCTGCTGTACCTATAACATAATCAATTACAGATTTATCTCTAAATGTAAAATGGCCACTACTATCTTTATTCAACCTTCCATTAAAAATAAATAGGTTGTTATTACGACAAATATCTATTAGTCTAAATCCATGAGTATTTGTTTTCTTATCAACAGAATTTCTTTTCAAAGATATAGATAGGTGTTTAAGAATTGAAAATTTATCAAACCCAGATACTATATCTTGGCTTATATCAAAATATTCATTCAAAAATGAATCAGATTGAATAAAATCATTTAATTCAGCAGTTCTTGCGTTAATATCACCGGCAAGCCAGACATATTTATTTGTACTACATTTTAATGAGATTTCATTTTCAAGATCATTTAAATCATCTTCATTTAAGAATCTAGAATTTTCAGGCTGATTTCCTTTTGTACATTTGTGTTCTATGTTTTGATAAATAAATATAACCATCTATATCCACAATATCTGTTTGATCGGTATTTGTCTCCGATACACAAAAAATGTCATAATCGTTTATGAATTGTACAAACTCAGAATAGTCTAACCTTCGTTTTAGGCCTCGTACAATTAATGCACAACACTTAATGTTCCTTTTAGTACAAGTCTCCCCCCTGTTGTCCTAATGAGACTGCTCATTGCGTTGGGGTTGTCCATTTTGCTTCAATGGGTCCGTACCAGCCCAGGGTCGTAGAATGTTGTGTGTTTGAGCGAGATTGTTTTTGCTGCGGCCGCGGTCATGGTGCCCTAGATGTTACTAAAAATTGTGAATCCTAACTTTAATATTTTTTCAATATTAGTAATTTTCACTAACTGTTGTTTTTTTTTGTATCAGATTTTCTTAAAATCAAGTCTATTTTTTTAGTTTTTACATTAAATCAACACTTATTTTGGATGTTAAAGGTATCAATATTGGTACCATATGTAAGAAGGGGCTAATGTCCTAGGGAGAAGGGGATAAATTGTCCTCTTTTGCAAAATCATCATGGGGATAATGTCCTCCTTCGAAAATTTAGCAAGGGGCTAATGTCCTCCTTTGCAAAAATCAGCAAGGGGATATTGTCCTCCTAAGCAAAAATGAGCAAAGGGGATAATGTCCTAGGGGATAATGTCCGTTTACTGTTTTATATAATTATGATATTTATACCCCCACAAAACACAGGAGTGAGCTTGTCGGTTTGTCGGTCGGTCTGTTGGTTTTCATGGTTTCCGGATGATAACTCATGAACGACTTTACCCTTTTGAATAATTTTTGGTACACACGTGCAACTTCATGAAATACAGGTCAAGTTCAACTTTGGGGTCACTAGGGTCAAGGTCAAGGTCACTGTTACTAAAAATAGAAAAATGGTTTCTGCTCAATAACTCAAGTTAGGAGTGACCAATTACAATGAAACTTGGTGTGTAGGTAGCTTGTGTGGAGAGGAAGCTTGGGATTGCATTTGGGGTCACTAGGGTCAAGGTCAAGGGCACTGTTACTAAAAATAGAAAAATGGTTTTTGCTCAATAACTTTAGTTAGGAGTGACCAATTGTAATGAAACTTGGTGTGTAGGTAGCTTGGGTGGAGAGGAAGCTTTGGGTCACTAGGGTCAAGGTCACTAGGGTCAAGGTCACTGTTACTAAAAATAGATTTTTATTTATTTTTAGTTTTTAGATTGTTTTAAGCAAAAAAAAAATTTCGGGGTCAAGGTCACTAGGGTCAAGGTCAAGGTCAGTGTTACTAAAAATAGATTTTTATCTATTTTTAGTTTTTTGATTGTTTTAAGCAAAAAAAAAAATTTCGGGGTCAAGGTCACTAGGGTCAAGGTCACTGTTACTTATAACAGATTTTTATTTATTTTTGGTTTTTAGATTGTTTTAAGCAAAAAACATTTTTTGGGGTCAAGGTCACTAGGGTCAAGGTCAAGCTCACTGTTACTAAAAATTAAAAAAAAAATTTGTTAATTAATTGTAGCAAAAAAAAAATTGGGGGTCAAGGTCACAAGGGTCAAGGTCAACCTTACACATTTTGTATGCTATTAAAACAATACATTTACACAAGTTATTGTATAATAACTCAACTCTATGTCCTTGTGGCCATTCCTTTCTTATGGTTGCCATACTTCTGTGACAAAGCTGTATTGTGGGGGTATAATTCGTCACTCTTGTGACAGTTCTAGTTTACTTTTATTTACTTTTATTGCAGGATATGAAAAATACTTTTTAATAAATGCAGTATAACTTTGTGATTTTATAGTTATATTGAGCATGTTGACTTGGCTGTGGCTTGAATGCATTTTTAATTTATAAAGAATCCTTCTGACTCTAATTTATTTCTTTGTAAATTAAAAATGCAACTGAACGCTTCTTCTAACTGTAAAATAGGCCAAAACTAAATTTCTTTTATGTATCAAGTGTAACATCTAATCTTAGTGATAATTAGTTTACTCTTAGAGTAATTACTGGAGTATTTAAAACATTACCCAATCTAACTCAATTTAACATTGAAATCACAGTTATTCTGCAGCAATTTAAAAGTCAAAAACAAATTATGTTTCTGTCATATTAGAACATTATTTGGATATAATAATTGTAAGAGTTCGTTTTTTTATACATGTAATTAAATTTGATTGGGATATTACATACCTTAAATGTAACTGATAAAACAAAATAATAACATCTTATAAAGGTCTTTAAATTTATATATAACTAACATCACTTTCCTACATTATCTGTACATAATGTAAGGTAGTTACACAGTAGCTGAATATGATAAACAGAAGCTAGTCTACCAGTGACCAGTCATGTTAATTGACATGACGCCGACTGTCAATCAAATCGTTCGACTGACCAATCAAAAGTCACTATCTTTACACACCTCCACGCGTTCTGTTTTCGAGAGTTTACCTCCGACAAGGCTGGTAACAGAGCTTGAGTATATAGGGTCATTGTCTTTGTGGATAGATGAATGTATCATGTAAAAATTATATAAAAATGACGAAAAAGCAAGTTTAATTACTACCAAGGGCTTTATATCAAAATAACATCAAGAACTGAAAGAAATTTAAATGATACTTTGCTTACAGAAACAGTTAAACCGGCACTAAATCGTGACCACGGACCAAGGTCTGTGTCGTGACCCATGTTAAATGTTTCGGTTACTTTTGTCATTTTATAGTAATTCATATCTAGATTAATTAAAATCTTTTTCAAACACTTTAGTTTTTCACGGAAACTTTCAGCAGAGACAATGGATAATTTAGTAATAATCATATACTTTGTCTATGGAGACTAAAAGTATGTTATGTCTTCGAGTATCATACAAAACCTTAATTTTTAGGAATGATATTAGAATTAATAATTATAGCATTTAACTAATATTAGATATAGATAGGCAGAGGGCAATTGTTGAGAAATTTTAAAGAAATTTTGTAATCTCCACTAACTGTACGCATAACATATTATGTATGTTCTGACACAAATATTTTGTAAATTGCGACTTCATACATACGTGCTGCTCTAATTTCTTGCATAACACTGATGGCTCGTTTCAATGTTATGGATCTATAAACAGACACGTGTCATTAAAGATAACACATAATATACAGTGTGACACCTTGCCTTTGTTTCGGTAAGTCACCGGGAGATATGTTTGATTTACATCTCAATGCCACCAGATTTCATGGTACAATAAACATGAATGATCCATCTAATCAAATATATTGTTGACTAGTAAAACTTGAATGTTTTGTTGTATATAATTGCCGCTTTGCCAATAAACTTTGAAACTTCAAACTTTGATACTTTGATACATCTTGAGAATAAAATACCATGATACATGTAAATACTGACCACGGCATACAAAAAGTATTGTATATGACTTGCATATTTTCCATGATGGTGAAAAAAAACCCTGTGAAAATGCATCGTGAATACATGTTTTACTCTACTATATAATTATAAAATGTTGTTTTTAAATACAGAACTGAACATACAGTTTATAAAAAAAGCATATACAGCTTATCTTCTTTTATATAACATTCAATAGCATGCATAAAGAAAGGTATATTATATAAATTATATATATACATGTATATCAAAATACAATATTTAATTTACCTTTAAGTGAGACTGCGTAAAAACGCAATTCAGGTTGTAATGAGAACTATTTTGAATAAACTATATGTTCTTTTCTGTTCTGTTTTTAAATATATTAAGATATTTTCCGTTTTGAGATCCTTTCAGCATTTCGTGCACTCATTTCCCCCGTCTAAGAGGGTAAGTTTAAAATGTTTGCACATAATTAATGCGTGATATGTATCTTGTTCTTTTTTAAAAGGAAACATAGAATTTCAAAAACAATACAAAAATCCCTTTTAATTGTTTTTCCATCCCAGTCAAAATGTGCAAGTTTATCATGTAAATACTGTCTGAACACTAGCAAAGCGTGTCGGAGGTTTTGTTATCTATCGATCGCGTGGTCGGTAGGCGGAGCGATCGATACTTCCATGTCATGTCAATTGACTCCTGCTGTGAATTCGCATGGCTGACTGGACCCCTGTGGTGCATACCCCACATTCCTGTTCAATTGTCTTTAATGTGCATGAGGCATATGCATGTTATTATTAATATACAATGGAAAAATATTCTTATTATGTGGTTGATTAAGTTATGAAAGCCTTAACTAACTAACTGTGTAGAACAAATTGATCATGAAATTGATATATTGTTTGTAATTATCTGCAAGTAACAATAACCTCTGTTTCATCAGTTTCGAGTCAGTTGAATTAATTGTTGGAGTAGAATTTTGAGAGAAATAGGCTGATGCATGAATCTTATGTCTATGTTTATATTACAGTTTCTTTATGTTAATGTGACAGTGATGCTGTAGAAGAGTTCAGTGTTACTGTGTAAATTCATTGGATAATATAATTGTAGATTTAATCTGTATTGCACATATCATAATATTAGGATCTATAACCTAGTTTGGATAATGTGACAGTGACGTAGCAGATATATGTGTACACAAAAGCTTACAAGCATTGCGTAAATAGGTAGAGCTTGATATAGGAAAGGGTAGAAGGCTTTCCAATACATGAACATACGATAGAACGATGCGTTTGCGCAGTGGGTAGGGCGCTAGGTGTCTACAAAATTAATAATGATTTTAAGGACTGGTTCGATTCTCAATTTTTTTTCTTAATATTTTTTTCCATTGAATTACTTCGGGTAAAATTTTAATTGTGTAGTAATATGTTTTTTTTTTCAATCTTTTTCGACAAACAATAAACAGTAAATGAAAGTAAAATGACTAAAACTTTGAAAGATTCTATAACCATTTCAAGCACGAGCATTTCGTGCTTACTGGCATCTCGTGTAATGGAATATATACATTGAACTAGTATTACCAAAATTACGATAATTTGTCCAAGACAATTCTTCAGCAAGTAATGAAGGTACATTGTTCCTTTGAACTGTTGCTGTTTGACGAATTGTCAAATAAAGGCAAATTTGATCTTCATTTGATTGTTTAATTTGTTCCAAGTACAGAAAAAAAACATAAATGAAAATGATTATAGAAGTAAACATAACAATGAAACACAAAAGAAGAATAAAAATAAAACTGTCTAAAAAGAGTGTAAAAATTTGAATGTACATATACCTATATGAACTCCTGTTCGACACAACTAATATAATCAGGAACAGAGTCGTTACCTACTGCACTAAAGTGACAGCGACTGTATACAATTTACAATATGATATATATTGACATTAATTACGTCCAGTGCTCTCCCTTGTAATAAGATAACGTGTTTACCCGGTAAAAGTAGACTCTTCTGTTGCGTCATTGTAAAATTATCTTAACCAGACAGTACCTTTTTATGCAATGAGTGTAAACTTTTGTGTACACATAATGTCTGTTATGTCACTGTCATACTATCCTTAATTAACAGTAGGTGTGTTTTATTTGTAAAGAATATTTTCTCCATTGTTTGAATGACAGTTTATATGTTTTACTGTACACAAAATGGCTGCAGAGGGATGTATTGGCATACATTATAGTGCAGCAAATACCCTGTGGTTGAAAGCACCTAACCGGTCTATAAAATCTAACAATGAGTGTCATATATCAAAATGTTCAGCAGGCTCTGGGCAATACGAAACGGAAGTTCATTTTTACCAAAATGGTTGGAGTCGACAGAAATCCAAGATGGCGTCCAAGATGGCCGCCATAATGTAGAAAACAAGCAAATATACCTTTTTCTGTCACTTCTTTGTCGGGTATGTACAGATTAACACCAAATCTGTTTTATATTCACTTCACATTACTTCTCTTTAAAATTTGTAATCATGATTAATTTAAGTTATAGAGGTCAATGTCAAATTCAAGGCCAAAGGTCAGATTTTGTGAAAATTGGACATTCGGATACATATTTTTCTATGTTACATTCCTTATATGAAGCACATCAACATTAATTATTCATCAAAATTAACAACAATGTATTTTCTTCAAATTATTAGAACTGTTTAGTTCAGATATGTTGTTGCCATGGTAATCCAAGATGGCGTCCAAAAAGGTCGTCAAAATTGAGAAAACAACCAAATATACCCTTTATTTGCTACTACTTTGTCATTTATGTACATATTAACGCCAAACCTGTTTTATTTTCACTTCACATTACTTCTTTTTAAAATTTGTAATAATGGTTATTTTTAGTTATAGAGGTCAAGGTCAAATTCAAGGTCAAAGGTCAAATTTTATGAAAATTGGACATTCGGATACATATTTTTCTATGTTACATTCCTTATATGAAACATATCAACATTAATTATTCACCAAAATATACAACAATGTATATTCTTCAAATTATTAGCACTGTTTAGTTCAGATATGTTGTTGCCATGGTAATCCAAGATGGCGTCCAAAAAGGTCGCCAAAATTGAGAAACAACCAAATATACCCTTTATTTGCTACTACTTTGTCATTTATGTACATATAAGCACCAAATCTGTTTTATTTTCACTTCACATTAGTTCTCTTGACAAATTTGTAATCATGATTATTTTAAGTTATAGAGGTCGAGGTCAAACTTAAGGTCAAAGGTCAAAGTTTGTGAAAATTGGACATTCAGATACATATTTTTCTTTGTTACATTCCTAATATGAAGCACATCAACATTAATTATTCACCAACATTTACGACAACCATATTCTCCAAATTATTAGCACTGTATAGTTCAGATATGTTGTTGCCATGGTAATCCAAGATGGCGTCCAAAAAGGTCGCCAACATTGAGAAAACTACCAAATATACTCTTAATCTGCTACAACTTTGTCACTTATGTACAGATTAACACCATATCTGTTTTATTTTCACTTCACATTAGTTCTCTTTAAATTTTGTAATCATGGTCAGTTCATAACATGGTCAAGTTATAGATGTCAAGGTCAAACTCAAGATCAAAGGTCAAATTTTGTAAAAATTGTACATTTGGCGAGATGTTTTTCTTTGTTACATTCCTAATATGAAGCATATCAACAGTAATAATCTGCAAACATTTACAGCAATGTTGTTTTACAAATATTTGGCACTGTTTGGTTCAGATATGCTGTTGCCATGGTTATTCAAAATGGCTTCCAAGATTGCCACCAAAATGAAGAAAACAACCAAATAATCCCTTTTCTGCCGCTAGTTTGCCTTATATGTACACATTTACACCAAACCAGTTTTAATTTTAATTCACATAAGTTTTCTTTTAAATATTCACTCATGGTCATATTTAGTTGTAGAGGTCAAGGTTAAACTCAAGGTCAAAGGTCAAAATTTGGCACCCCACATCCGACAAGATGTATTTCTTTGTTACATTCCTAAAATGAAACATATCAACAGTAATTACATATTTTATGTGCAGCAAGGACAATTCTTAAACAGACTCATGTACTTTCTTGCATTTATTTTACAGTATTCTATCTTTAGAAGGACAAATAGAACTTTTGGACTGCTGCCTAATTCCATCTATTCATAGTAACAGAAAATCCAATTTTAGTAACTTACGTCACAAGCTTACTCCACATTTCTAGTACGTCAGTGTTTGATTTTGCTTACATTGTTATCCTGATGAAGGTCCAGGAAGGATAGAAACTGGTAGATATTAAAATGTTGTCAATTCCTGCCAGTTGTATGACGTATAGTTCCTTTTATTTTACTTTTTTGATTGTTTACAATAAAGGTGGGAGCACACTATAAATTTTTTCTCTCGTCTACCTAAGTATTTCGTACGAATTAAAACTAGACAATATTTCTGATTTAGATCTATATTTGATTTGGCATTATTTATGTACATTAAGTTACCATATCGCGCCATTTTTATGTCTGTTGTGTGGTGACAAATGTTGTCTAACTTATAGTTACTGTACTAAGATCATTTTTTTGGCGTATAATGATAAAACTTGCATCAAAATGAATATTATTTAAATAGTTAGTACTGTTATGCTCAGATATGATGTTGCAATGGTAATTCAAGATGCCATCCAATAATGGCAGTAAAAGGAAATAAACATTTTTTCTGTCATGTTTTGTCATTCTTGTTAAGATTTACCCAACACCCGTTTTATTTCTATTTCACCTACAGTGTCTTTAAAATTTTAGTAGTTACTATTTTAAATGTAGTGATCAAATGATAGTGTCAAATTCAAAATCAAATGTACAAAATCGTGAAAATTGGACAAACGTCCAGATACATGTTGTTTTTATCATATGCCTCATACAAAACATTTCGACAGTATTTTCCAGAATTAAAAGTAATATGAAATGTTTCCATCTTCATCGTTGTTAGGCTCAGATGATTTTGTAATAATCCCAAGACCTGATTTAATTGTCCTTCACCTCAAGCTGCTTTAAAGCGTTACTCATTTCTAGTGTCAAATTTAAGGTCCAAAGGAAATTATATTTGACATAAGGCAAAGATGCTTTCATAGTTTCATTTTCAATATAAAAATATCGTCACAATTCGTACCTGTGTACCAGGTAAGAAAACTTTTTTCTTTTTTTTCTCACAATTGATTGGTTTGATCATGACTAGAGTCTCGAGACCAATTTATGAAAGCCATGATAGCCCTATATCGCTCACCTGAATACAACTACACTAAATAACATGGTCATTATCAATGTCACAGATATACAAACATCAAACTACAAATATATGATGTTAAACTCATTCTAACCCTAGATGTATGGTTTGAACAAACTTAGTAGAGGACCACCCAGATTGTCACAACTCAAACACCTAAGCTGTACGCCTTGCAGTATGTAACAAGAAGAATTGCAAAAAAAACAACTCGAATGCTATTTGATCCTCAGATAAATTCCGCATCTCCCTATATGTTGTTTCCTTGTACGTTTTATAATTATGTGAAAAATGTAAAAATGTAGCATCACCTACCTTGTTTTTCCTTTTAATTTATCCGCATATGGAGTTCCGGAAGCTCAGCATAATAATGATTTTTACCGAGGTGCATTTTGCACTTCATATGCGGGTTCCCCCGGCGTGGCAGTGCCAAATATTTGTAAAACAACGTTGCAGTAACAAAACTAAACTGGCAAAACTTGTCTCCTTTTGTAAAACTATTTTATCCCACTTCAAAAATTGACTCATTCTTCTAAATTTCTTGAACTTTATAAAGGTATTGCACAGAAATCTACATTTATATCTATGATATATAGAATAGTGTATTTGTTCCTCAAAATATCACATGTTTATTGTAGCTAGGATATAACAAACGTACATATTTATATGATCACATTCTTGTAAGAAGCCTTGATCAGAAATAAAACTTGAAACTTGAAAATTTCGTCAGATTATTACTGTTGATATGTTTCATATCAGGAATATTTGTCCTTCTAAAGATAGAATAATACTGTAAAGTAAATGCAAGAAAGTACATGAGTCTGTTTAAGAATTGTCCTTGCTGCACATAAAATATGTAATTACTGTTGATATGTTTCATTTTAGGAATGTAACAAAGAAATACATCTTGTCGGATGTGGGGTGCCAAATTTTGACCTTTGACCTTGAGTTTAACCTTGACCTCTACAACTAAATATGACCATGAGTGAATATTTAAAAGAAAACTTATGTGAATTAAAATTAAAACTGGTTTGGTGTAAATGTGTACATATAAGGCAAACCAGCGGCAGAAAAGGGATTATTTGGTTGTTTTCTTCATTTTGGTGGCAATCTTGAAAGCCATCTTGAATAACCATGGCAACAGCATATCTGAACCAAACAGTGCGAGATATTTGTAAAACAACATTGCTGTAAATGTTTGCAGATTATTACTGTTGATATGCTTCATATTAGGAATGTAACAAAGAAAAACATCTCGCCAAATGTACAATTTTTACAAAATTTGACCCTTGATCTTGAGTTTGACCTTGACATCTATAACTTGACCATGTTATGAACTGACCATGATTACAAAATTTAAAGAGAACTAATGTGAAGTGAAAATAAAACAGATATGGTGTTAATCTGTACATAAATGACAAAGTTGTAGCAGATTAAGAGTATATTTGGTAGTTTTCTCAATGTTGGCGACCTTTTTGGACGCCATCTTGGATTACCATGGCAACAACATATCTGAACTATACAGTGCTAATAATTTGGAGAATATGGTTGTCGTAAATGTTGGTGAATAATTAATGTTGATGTGCTTCATATTAGGAATGTAACAAAGAAAAATATGTATCTGAATGTCCAATTTTCACAAACTTTGACCTTTGACCTTGAGTTTGACCTCGATCTCTATAACTTAAAATAACCATGATTACAAATTTGTCAAGAGAACTAATGTGAAGTGAAAATAAAACAGATTTGGTGTTTATATGTACATAAATGACAAAGTAGTAGCAAATAAAGGGTATATTTGGTTGTTTCTCAATTTTGGCGACCTTTTTGGACGCCATCTTGGATTACCATGGCAACAACATATCTGAACTAAACAGTGCTAATAATTTGAAGAATATACATTGTTGTATATTTTGGTGAATAATTAATGTTGATATGTTTCATATAAGGAATGTAACATAGAAAAATATGTATCCGAATGTCCAATTTTCACAAAATTTGACCTTTGACCTTGAATTTGACCTTGACCTCTATACTTTAAAATAACCATGATTACAAATTTTAAAGAGAAATAATGTGAAGTGAAAATAAAACAAATTTGGTGTTAATCTGTACATACCCGACAAAGAAGTGACAGAAAAAGGTGTATTTGCTTGTTTTCTACATTATGGCGGCCATCTTGGACGCCATCTTGGATTTCTGTCGGCTCCAACCATTTTGGGTAAAATGAACTTCCGTTTCGTATTGTCCAGAACCTGCTGAACATTTTGATATATGACACTCATTGTTAGATTTTATAGACCGGTTGACCCCCTAAATATGCAAGATAATTAGAACAGTTTGCTACACTATTAACCAATATGGGATCAGAAGAATGTTTTCTATATTGTTTAATTTACAGTTTAAAAATGTATATGTTTTCAGCCAGTACAGAAAATGGCTACAGAGGGACGTATTGACCTAGATAAACCAATATGGGATCAAAATACTTTCATGGGACGATTAAAATACTTCACATGGGTGACTGATCCAAGACTTAGCTTTTCTTCTAAACAAAACTTGTTGGATGCTAAGACCCTTGTTGCCCAATACAGGTACAGCAGATGATTTCTATTAACCTTTACCCCCCTACATTTCCATAATGGACTTGTCCATCCTTCAATTTGGGATGTACCATTAGTTGTTCAAAGGGCTGCCCACTGTAAAGTTACTGATTGGATAGAGATGTTACAATGAAACTCCTGATCAGATAGATGTGCAGACTGATCATGATCTGCATTTGTAACTAATGTGGTGTTATTTGCTGCTATCAAGCCAGTGGCTAAGCCAAAGAAACACAGCTCAAATACTAAAAATGCATTCTCTTGTAGGACAGACTTTTGATGTCAAGTTGTGTTTTACTTTATTATACCCCCAAAACGAAATTATACCCCCAAAACGAAGTTTAGGGGGGTATATAGGAGTCACCCGGTGGTTGGTCGGTCGGTCGGGCGGTCTGTTGCATTTTCCTTGTCCGGAGCATAACTTGAAAACTACTAGTTGGAATTCAATACAACTTCATACAATGGTCAAGCACATTAAGAGGAAGTGCAGTGCACAAGAACTATAACTCCATCTTCACTAATTACAGAGTTATTGCCCTTTGTTA
The DNA here is from genome assembly GCA_022818135.1 of Saxidomus purpurata. Classification (NCBI taxonomy): domain Eukaryota; kingdom Metazoa; phylum Mollusca; class Bivalvia; order Venerida; family Veneridae; genus Saxidomus; species Saxidomus purpurata. The sequence goes on from JAFMSR010000006.1 coordinate 46,129,550, forward strand.
CTTTTCCTTGTCCGGAGCATAACTTGAAAACTACTAGTTGGAATTCAATACAACTTCATACAATGGTCAAGCACATTGAGAGGAAGTGCAGTGCACAAGAACCATAACTCCATCTTGACTAATTACAGAGTTATTGCCCTTTGTTACTTTTCCTTGTCCGGAGCATAACTTGAAAACTACTAGTTGGAATTCAATACAACTTCATACAATGATCAAGCACACTCAGAGGAAGTGCAGTGTACAAGAACTATAACTCTATCTTGAGTATTTACTGAGTTATTGCCCTTTGTTACTTTTACTTGTCCGGAGCATAACTTGAAAACTACTGGTTGGAATTCAATACAACTTCATACAATGGTCAAGCACATTAAGAGGAAGTGCAGTGCACAAGAACTATAACTCCATCTTCACTAATTACAGAGTTATTGCCCTTTGTTACTTTTCCTTGTCCGGAGCATAACTTGAAAACTACTAGTTGGAATTCAATACAACTTCATACAATGGTCAAGCACATTAAGAGGAAGTGCAGTGCACAAGAACTATAACTCCATCTTCACTAATTACAGAGTTATTGCCCTTTGTTACTTTTCCTTGTCCGGAGCATAACTTGAAAACTACTAGTTGGAATTCAATACAACTTCATACAATGGTCAAGCACATTGAGAGGAAGTGCAGTGCACAAGAACCATAACTCCATCTTGACTAATTACAGAGTTATTGCCCTTTGTTTCTTTTCCTTGTCCGGAGCATAACTTGAAAACTGCTAGTTGGAATTCAATACAACTTCATACAATGATCAAGCACACTCAGAGGAAGTGCAGTGTACAAGAACTATAACTCTATCTTGAGTATTTACTGAGTTATTGCCCTTTGTTACTTTTACTTGTCCGGAGCATAACTTGAAAACTACTGGTTGGAATTCAATACAACTTCATACAATGGTCAAGCACATTGAGAGGAAGTGCAGTGCACAAGAACTATAACTCCATCTTCACTAATTACAGAGTTATTGCCCTTTGTTACTTTTCCTTGTCCGGAGCATAACTTGAAAACTACTGGTTGGAATTCAATACAACTTCATACAATGATCAAGCACACTCAGAGGAAGTGCAGTGTACAATAACTATAACTCTATCTTGAGTATTTACTGAGTTATTGCCCTTTGTTACTTTTCCTTGTCCGAAGCATAACTTGAAAACTACTAGTTGGAATTCAGTACAACCTCATACAATGGTCAAGTACATTTAGAGGAAGTGCAGTGCACAGGAACCATAACTCCATCTTGACTCATTACAGAGTTATTACCCTTTGTTACTTTTCCTTGTCCGGAGCATAACTTGAAAACTTCTGGTTGGAATTCAATACAACTTCATACAATGGTCAAGCACAGTGAGAGGGAGTGCAGTGCACAGGAACCATAACTCCATCTTCACTAATTACAGTGTTATTGCCCTTTGTTACTTTTCCCTGTCTGGAGCATTTTTCGAAAACTACAAGTTGGAATTCAATACAACTTCATACAATGGTCAAGCACAATGAGAGGAACTGCTAAGAACAATATCTCTTTTTAGTTTGTTTGCAAGGTATTATGTTACTACGAACTTCTTCAGTTTATAAAGCAATCCTTTTGGGGGTATTAATCACATTTAGTGATAGCTCTAGTTTTAGAAAGGTTCAGAATCGGTAGAATTACATATTATATTTTAAATGTTTACGGTGATTTCACTTAACACATGGTTCTTACAGTTTTAAAGTAATTTATACCAGCCTATTGTAGGAATGGACAAGAGCCCAGAGGGACCACAGTCCACCAAGTACGTGAGGCCCAGAGAATGTGTCTGTCCGCTTTCCACCCAGACACGGGAGAATTACAGAACGTGATTGGTCGGATGTCATTTTATGTCCCAGGAGGAATGGTCCTGATTGGAGCTATGGTTACCTTTTATAAGTAGGTCCAAGTAAGATTTTTTATTGGCATTTACTTTTGCACGTTTATTTTGTTGCAAGCTGTATTATGATTACCAGTACTTTAAAATGTACATGTTGGTATAAACAAAGTTATATGCTAGAAAATGAATACAAAATGAAATGTGGTGATCAACCTCCCTTTCAGATTTATTAGTGACGTAGCAGTGTTGATGTGTACTTAAAATAAAAAAAATGTTGTTTTTTCAAGTCAGGATATGAAAAACATTTGGGCTGTTCAAATTATATTAAGGTTGTATGCAAAATTGCTGCGCCACTCTCCCTGAACATTAGATGAGAAACTGTCACAATGTAACTAATTCACATGCAAATTATATGGAATGACATCTTTGAGAATATCTGAGCAAACCTGTAGGTACTTTTGTTAAACACAGTATAGGTCTTTTAATACAAATTCTTGCATATCGGATCGGCATTTCCGGTGATTTTGCCCATGCCAGAAAAACCGGTCTGGCACCCATCCTATGCCAGATGACTCTCGTGGATTACTTACGACGTAACGTGCAAGACGGTATGCAAGAAAAAGTTTCAATCATGAGACACTTGCCTCAGATGGAAATATCCGTCACCTCGGGTAACTTTTTAACGGGAACTCGGCAGAGCCTCGTTCCCGCCAAAACAGTTACCCTTGGTGACGGATATTTTGATCTGAACCTCGTGCTCATGACAGAAACTATTATTCTAACACAAGGGGCTGCTTTTCCTATATAAACATATAGGGAAAAGCCTGTATTTTATTTTACAATAAAATTCAGCACGTTTTTCGAAGGACGATGTGCCTTAAGGTAGTTCCACACCTTACGGCCGAATATTTCAACCTCCTTAGAAAACGGTCATATTTTGCATATGCAGTCTACGATGTATGTACTTTAATGTGATGCTATTTGATAAGAACACGCTTACGCGACGTTGACGTCATGACGTCGTCAAGCAGTCTACCCAATTTATGTGGGCGCTTATATACAAACGTTCGTACCTGTGGTATTTATGAACAGATTTTGAAGATTCAAGTTTCATTTTTTATGTTACAAGTATACACAAATTTTGGTTGCATGTTTATTACATAATGAGTGCATTTATAGTCAGTATGCCGACTATTGCGACAATTTTGACGTAAATAACGTCGTATTTTGGAAGGTACTCTTGATATATTTTGCCGTTTTGCGAAGAATTTTGTCCGGTGACCCCACCTGAAATTTTGATATATTGCCACCACATAGTAGTTTATTCAAATTATCAAATAAAATCGATAGGTAATCGAAGTCAATTTTCTGCAAAAGGTTGTAGAAGAGAAAATATTATTATACTTTGTTATATATGACGTACAATAAAGATGAGATACGATCAATGTTCACAGTGCAAAACAATCAAATTGTTGTCACAGTTTTACTTGTAAAAAGGCGCAAAAGTATTATGCACGACGTTAAGTGAATTCACATACCGTTCCGGAAGTTAATTTATTTAAACATGATGGCTTTCCGAAAGAGAGGCAGTTCCGTATAATCTTTAAAGAGTGAGTCCAAACTATAGTGCCTGTCCAAAGTGAAGTCGATGCTTCCGGTGATTGTAAAAATAATCAATCTTCCTGGAGGAACGCGTCGAATAATAGAGCTTGGGTATTTCGCGGATCAGAATATGCGAGAACTGTAATTCGTCGGTACATTTGGCAGACCAAAAATGGGCTAGCATCATTCTTTGATGTCAAGTGCCGGCAATACAGTTTCACTACAGCAGTCAATCTTTTTAGAATTCACAGTTAAAGGGTAGCGCATTTTATCAATTTTCCTTCTTTTTATGCAAAGCGGTAAAAAGCGATTTCAAGCTATTCGTTATTTCTCCATAACACATACATGTGAAACAAAAGTATTGCTAGTATATGACATAACATGTACTACGACGACCACATCCTCAGGCATGCCTATGTCTTAAGTTTAAACTACATGTTATACAAATGAAGATAATATAATTTGGGTTGAAATTACCCGACTCCGTTCTACATATGTATAACCGTTATCATTTGTGCGCAGTAGATAAGTTCACTGAGCTGCGTGGTCGTTTGGGTGAGATAACTTACTTGTAATAACTAAACCTCCCGCTGGTTAATTTTATCCCTGAGTTCGAGCCCCACTATTGCCATTTTGTCCATGGAAAATGCCGCAAATAGTGATATTAGACATCTCTGTAGCTTCGGTACTATTTGGACTATTATGAAAATATATTTTCATGCTGAACGCTGGTGTTGGTGAATCTTTCACATATCAAAAGACATGGTATGAGCAGGACTCAAACCCACGACCCTCAATCTATGAGAGGTAACAGTGATTTAAAGTCAGCGGCTCTAACCACTTGATCACGGAGGAACACGAGAAATGACTTAGAATATAATCTTATTGTTTCGTGTTGCCTCCACGTTTACATTATAATCAGCAGCGCTAGTTGATAAGTCTGACACCCGGCGTAAAGGGTCTCCCCATGCATGTTAGTTAATGACATACATATTTTAAAACGATGAATATCACATCATAGCCAATGCCTTACAAGTCCATAATTGTATATTATTTCATGCTAACGAATGAAATACTCCATTGTGTATCAGTTAAATAAAAAGCGATGATTTAGATATCATATTAGTCACAGTGATAGTGATATAGATCTGCCATAACTTTTTTTTTTGGTGATGAATATTAATGATTCAGGTTTTGTGATAATAGCGTCGCGCTCATGATATTAATATTAAATTGTATCACTTATATAAAAGGAGTATTTAAATCAGTGTTTCTCAATACAACAGTTACACCTATTAGTCATTATAGAAGTGGCATGAACTTCGTTTTGTATTTTTATATATTTCTGTTCAATACACTAAACACTTGCAGACAGACAGAGCAAGTAGGGGCAGTGTCTTGCCTAAGGAAAGAAACGTCGTATCACTGGTGGGGATCGAACCCGGGACCCTCTGATCCTGATTATACGATCAATATAATATATGTGTCTATTAACTACATGTATGCATAAAGTATTGGCATTGTTTGGGGATTTTTACATGATATTTGAACAAAAACGAAACGATGTATAGAATTTGGGGTTGCAAATAAATCTTGCAGGATTTGCAAATCAACTAAAACAAGTCTCTAACACGAAGTCATGACTGTAGAAAAATGTAAATGAAGGATGTACATGTATGTACATGTGCAAGGTAATTTATAAAAAAATGGTAAACTAACGAGGTTGTAAACAAACTATCTCAACTAAGTCTTACAGAATATTTATTAACCAATTCGTTCCTAGTGTCTACTTAAAACATATACAATGTAGTTTCAAGCAGCTACGTTCCGAAGCAGACGACACTTTGGTTGTCGTCTGGTCAGAATTTAGTTTGTCAGTCTGTTGGATCACCATTACGAATAATGTCTTTGTTTAGATAAACAGAAAGGCATAAATTGGAAATCAAAAGATCCCATTTTAAAAATACATGTATATGTATAAACGGATTAATTGCTGTCGGCGCAACACTCATGATCAGTAAACTTACCAACTGTAAAACATTATTTCTTTCAATTATCTATTTTTCGGGTAAATGAACAGCGTAATGTGAGCCCAGGAATGTATACGCTCGATATGTTTATAGGGTTGGGTGGAAAGCGTGAACGCCGGCGGACAAAACAAGAAACTGGACAATTCAAGAAACGACGCCTTCAGTTGAAGGAAAAAAAAAAACGGCAAGGCCAGGAATTTCGCGAGAACCTTGTGTTTAAGGCGTTGCCTCCGGAATGGGAAGTCATGTGTTCGAATCGCATCCGGTGTACCCTTGAGTAATGACACTTATGTCACACATGCCTCAGCCCGTCCAGCTGCACATGGGTACCTACGATGACATTGTTTAAATACCTACTGTTTTAAAGTGCATTCCATATGGCTAATGTTTCCTCTCATGATCAGCGATAACATATTAACATAAGATCAGTGTTGCTTTAATATAAAACTTATATCATTAAATAGATTTATGACTTTAAAAATGTTTTTTTGTTTGTTTAGACAGCGTCCGGTTGTAAAGAAATAAACCATTGCCTGATATTGCAGTTGAAATAACGACGTTAACGTTACATATTGACGCACAAAAATAACGCATAACCGTAACTAAATTTCAAAATTAAAAAAAATCTACTTTTTTTGATATTTTGAACCATCTACACTATAGTAGTAATATATTTGAAAAATAAGATTGGGTCACCGGACAAACTTTTTCGTAAAACGGCAAAACGTGTTCAGAGGTAGCTGATAAATACTACGTTATTTACGTCAAAATTGGCGCAATATCATTCGAATTACCAATAAATATATTCAATATTTCAAAAATATGCAATAAAAAGTTAGGCTTAAATGTTTCTGGAGAAATAAAACTTTAATCTTCAAAATACGTTCATAAATACCAGAGAAACGAACGTTTGTATGAAAGCGCTGAAAGAAAATGGGTAGACTGCTTGACGACGTTATGACGTCAACGTCTCGTGAGCATGTTCCTATCAAATAGCAACACATTAAAGTACATACATCGTAGACTGCCTATGCAAAATATGACCGTTTTCTGAGGAGGTTGAAAAATTCAGACGTAAGGTGTGGACCTACCTTAAATGACGTAACAATGTGGCGTATGTAAACAAGTGCGTCCAATCGTATCTCGCGTTTTAAGGTTACACTCATGTACTACTACGCGTTAAATAAGGTTCGGGATAGTTTTCAAAGAAAATAACGTGTTAGAATCGAAATAATAAATTGTTCCCTATATTTTATCATTGAATAAAATACAGTCAGTCATTTGGATGCGAAATTAAATCACTCGTGCTACGCACTCGTGATTTAATTACTACACATCCAAATTCCTGACTATATTTTATTCAACGATAAAATACAGGGAGGCATTTATTATTTCTTAAATACAACATACATAAGAAATATAGATTATAATTGTCAGATCTTCTTTCCAGGAGTACCCAGGCTGTAATCTTCTGGCAGTGGGCTAACCAGTCCTTCAATGCTTTAGTCAACTATACCAACAGAAATGCTGATTCTGAAATCACACCCAAGTAAGATTGCAGTACATTTATTACTTATGGTGGTAGTAAGCAAATAAACATATGAATGCACAATTTATTATACCCCCAAACACAAAGTATAAGGGGGGTATACTGGATACAGCTTGTCTGTCTGTCCGACTGTAGACGGCTGTCCGTCTGTAGACGGAATCTTGTGGACAGTAAATCTCAAAATCCCTGGTCAGAATATAATGATAATTCACAGAAGTGATAAGTACAATGCCTAGTTGTGCATGGTCCATGTTTCGGGTCACTAGTTTAAATTTAGAAACAGAAGGTGCTTACAAGTAGTAAAAGTGCAAAACCTTTGTTTCAAAACGAATACAATATAAACCAAAGAATTCAAAATGGATTTAAACATAAGACCTTCTCATTTTTGGCCTGGGGACTGAAAGTCCCCAAAGCCTAAGTTAGTATACCACATTTCAAACCCTGCAAGAATTTTAGCCGTGCTATGTGCGAATAACAACTGTAAACATGCGCTATGCGAAAGTAGTGCAAGACAGACCAGATCAATCTTCTGTTTGAATGCCGCATATGATAAGAACATGTTACAAATAAAAATAGTACATAAAATTTTAAACGACTGCAGGAAGGTATATAGCTTACGGGCTGCATTACACATTTTTTTCTGTTTTCGAAATTAATGCGCTGTTACTGATTACGGAAGATAATCATATGCATATCAGGGAAAAGTCGGATATTTTCCGAAATTTACAAAACCCACCCAAACTTCGATATAAGAGTTTGTAGTTTGATTTTCAAATTTCCGATGTTATTTCATTGACAACTTTGTTATTTACCGAACGATTACATATATATTTACCTAAAAATAAATGTCTCTAAAAAAGATATAATTTACGTACATTCCCTAGAAGGAACTAACGTGATCAAATTCACCCGCCATTTATCGAGGACGCTGCATGTCGAGGCCCAGTGAACGGTTTCACTGATTACAACTACAAGGTAACCCAGAATCATTTTTGGTTTTCTCTGTTATACACATTGTACAGTACTGTATTTATATTTCATTGCTGGTATTGCTTTGTTTTATTTCTGTTTCAAGGTCTTGTCATTGGTACACATAATTTTCGATCCACATCATCAGATCATATCGCTTGAAGTTGTACGGCGCAGATCGAATTATTTGTACTGGCTTAAACATTTTATAATGTTGACTATGTGATTATTTTTCATTTAACGTACATTTCATAATAAAACAAACTTCCCTGTCACCCATATATTTGTGAATCATTCATTCTGTGTCATATATTGAATTTCGTCCTCTGCACATTTCGACCTGCGCTTTAGGTAAGATTCAACGCAGAACACGCAGGTGAAAAGTTGTTTTTCGGGGAGTTAACCTATAGCCCCCTGGCCTTCAGCGCTCACAGTGCTTTGATTGATACATTGAAGTCTTCATTTGAAATGTAGGGTCCTGCCTTGCAAGTAGTATTATGTGAATTCATACCAGCGCTTCGGGTGTTTATTGTTTAAGTATGAAACATATATATATAGATTGAATCAAAATAATAAATGTGTCTCTATATTTTATTGTTGAATTAAATCCAATCAGTTGTTTGGATGTAGTGAATTAGATACCAGTGCTATGCACTTTTGCTTCTTATTTACTATGCACCAAAACTCCTGACTGAATTTCTATCCTAAAATGCCATTTTACATTCACTTTGCATTTATTAATAGGTATAAAGCAACATGACATTTATCATGGTAAAGTTGAGTTATATCTGTTGTAGTTATTGCCCTTGAAATAAGGTTGAAATGCACCATTTAGCAAAGTCATTTAGTGTTTTCTTTGATGCAGGAATACGCTAGTCTTAACGTGTCAAATTTGACTCAGTGATCATGTACCGGATAGTCTGATCAGGTTACATTGCTATTTTATGAATGTCCCGGCTTTTGAAAATGTTGTAGCATCTATCTTTGTAAAAGTCTTAAGTCAGGTTAAATGGTTTTATTCTCAAAATATCACTTCCTATTGGTATGTGACATCTTTGATCCAGTTAAGCCATAGTCTGAATATGGCACAGATGTTTCTCAGAACATGACCTTGGTATTCTGTAAGGTTTTACAACGCTAAACTGACATACTGACCTTTAGAAAGTTGCAGCCTACATTTGTATTCAGCAGTGTTGTCAGCAATCTTTGAGCTTGTATTTTCTGACTAACTGTTATATCTGTCATATACTCATTGAATGCAACTCCTGTAAATGGGTACCAGTAATGAAATTTGCTGGCTGCCTGTCTGTTAAGCCGTTAATTCTATCATAAATGGTGTCTCATAGGCGGTTAATATGGGAGACGCTCAAAATCCGCTTGGTCATAATCCCCTTGGTCCAAAAATGGCATAGTAGTCATAATCCCCTTAATGGATTTTACATTTTAATTTCAATAATTTCAATTTTTTTCAATCATTCGCTAAAAGTGGCAAATATTTTATTCAATATAATTATGCTTTTCCACTTGTAAAATCCATTGAGGGGATTATGTCTACTTTGCCATTTTTGGACCAAGGGGATTTCGACCAAGGGGATTTTGAAGTACATCCGGTTAATATAACTCAAGAGAAATTGTGCAATTTGAAAACAGATACTATTTATAGTGTTAATGATATTCCTACAGTATGTTTGCTTTGCTAACTATTACACACTGTTCTGATTTTAGGAGAATAGGCATAGCATATGTGTCGGCTACAGGAAGTGCTCTTGTCACAGCACTTGGTCTGAAAGCATATCTAGCAACAGTAAGTATGATTTTAAGAGTACTGCCAACACATATGTGTTAGACAATAGATATACATGTATATGAATTTCTACCAGAGTTAATTTATCACTAGTCTTTAGTTTGAGCTTTGAGTATATTTAAAGTATTGCAGTGTTTATACTGAAGTATGTAAGATGTATGATCGGTTTAGTACCACCATACAATAAACCTAGCATTACAATATACGTGGTTTTGATTAAGTGAAATACTATGCATGAGTTTTAGCAAGCTTAGTGGCAAATGTCCATTTACCATACAATGTTCAATAGTTCTGGGGGTAATGCAATGTATGTTTGAATATTTCAGAGGGCGTCCCCATTACTGCAGAGATTTGTACCCTTTGCTGCCGTTGCTGCTGCTAACATGGTGAACATTCCACTTATGAGACAAACGTTAGTGTAAATTAGCTTTTAAAGTGTTGAATTATCCTAAACCACACAATGAACATGATCAGTGCGAGAAGGGGCTCACACAGTTTAGACACCATGCATACGGTGTACCATTAGAGCCATTGACTTTTCTCGCACATTGTCATCATTACTTTGCACTATCACCCACTGAATTATTTGAGAAAAGGCGATGGCTGTAATGGAACATGGTACATGTACAAGATCTAGACATATTGTATAAATGTTAATGTTGATATGATTCGGAGTTTGTGCAATGTAAGATTGGTGTTTGGTAGAGTACATATCAAATACTTTTTCAGCTCTGCATTTTCTGTAACTGCAACTTTTGTAAGTTGATTCGCCTTCCCTAACTTAAATAGAAAGAAAAACATGTGACATGATCTTTCACTTCTCTTATGCACATGGTTTCCATACTCAAAAACTTTGCCTAAGATTACCATTGTTAAAAAGTTAGCCTGAATATACAGCTTGTCCACTGAGCCATGATGTTTATTAGTGTCCGTGTATGCATGTACACAATTCTGTAAATGTGAAATTCCTTATGGTGAATATGTATTTGCCAATTGATATAATTAGACAATTTGTAAAATCAAGAGCACGAGAAAACATTTTATGAACACACTATCAGCTTAATTGCCTTCAACACAGACATTATATACTTATCTTAATGTTTATTTCGTCAGTGAGTTGCTAGATGGTGTAGCAGTGTATGACGAAGAGAACAAGAAGGTGACAGAATCTCGCTATGCTGCAGTGAAGGGTATAGGACTGGTTACATTCAGTAGAATATTGATGGCATCACCAGGAATGTGTATGTACACATAACTTAGACATTTAACTTATCACATGCATTTATTTAGCCTCGCCACCAGGCTAGATGATAAATCTATTTCATTAAACTCCAAGCAAAATACTTCCAGCCTTTTTTCTAACAGGGCTTGATCATCTACATTTTTGGCAGCAAAGGGAGTTAAAAGAGTAAGAAATGAAATGACGGATAATCATAATGTAAGGACTGAATGACAGTCTAGCATTCATTCATAAATCCGGAAGCATTCATAAATAAGGAAAGAAAGATTACAGGGTGTAAATTTTAAAATAAATGGAAACTATCCACAAACACAATGCCCACCAATTACCAGACCACACCCTCTTGCTATGAGAATAGGCTGGAGACACTGCACTCTGTTAATGTAGATGCTGATACACATATATTATATTGTATGTGTAACATATGTATACCTATGTTGCAGTGTTGCTTCCTGTCGGAATGGAGAGGTTAGAGAGAACAGCCTGGATGAAAAGATATAGATTTGTGAATGCCCCGCTACAAGTTTTATTGTCTGGCATTACGTATGTATTATTAGATTGAGATCTAAAATTTGGTCTTTATAATATTCATAGAATGGTGAGAAATACATATTGTTTTTGTTAAATACAAAATATGAGTATAAATGACAAGATGTAAAAGTATGATAATAATATTATGTTGTTTTATTTTTTACCTGGAAAGCAGCAGTTACAGTCTGTTCCTCAGTATGTCCACCATGTTTTTTTTCGTTATTTCCTCAAACATTGCAGCCCTCTGACAGAGTGACTTCAAACTTGGAGCACAGAAAGATAGCAATAAAGAGAAGTGCACAATACAAGAAACATAACTTTTGTATCAATATTTTCTGAGTTATTCATCTTTCTCATATCTAAGGAAACCATTTAAGCAATTTGCTTAGAATTAATATACTATACTGAAGATAGAAGACAACTGATCTTCAATAACAGTTCTTTGGTATTGATACCGGAACAACAAATCATTTGTTTTTCTACAGGTTGTTGTTTATGGTACCTATCGGCTGTGCATTGTTTAACCAGAGATGGTAAGTTTTACAAGGCTTTTGCTCTGTTTACTTCACAAGATCTGTGTTGAAGAAACATAAGTTTTAAGTATTATGCAATGATGGTTATACTGCAACAGAACTTTCTATTCCTCTATTGTTCAGTGTGTGCTCTGTTATCTAAATCATGTTTCTTAAACTGCTTACAGTAATCTATGTTTGTTTATTAGTGAAGATTAATAAATTTTTTTTTAACCTGAGGTCTTAGTTGCAATCAAGGTCAACTTTTCTACTTTCGTTAAAGTAAAGTGCCATAAGGCGTTCCCCCCCCCCCCCCGGGCCCCCCCCTATTTAAACCCCCCCCCCCCCCCCCCCCCCCCCCCCAAACACCCCCCCCCCCCCCCCCCCCCCCCCCCCCAAAATCTTTGAAAGAAAATCCATAAAATTCGTTAAATACCACTTAAGTCCAAGTTGAATATGCAAAGTCAAAACCTTGACAGAGCAATTGGTTAGGTGACGCTTGCCCTGAATAAATGTCAGTAACCTGGCCATGCTAATTACCTGAGCTGCTTAACAAAAAACTATTAATACTTATCACTTTTTGCTCATGATTGCTAAACCATATAAAGTTTCATTTTCTTTCTTTTGCAGACAGGTCACGTGACCAGGCGTTATTTAGTTTGCTCCCCGCTTTTGAAAGACCTTTCAGTGAATATGTTGTACTAGTTGATTAAAGATATGTACCGCCAGTTAAAGAATTATTGTTGCTTTTCGTATCCCATGCAAGACGACATTATTCTTGTTTTTAGAGAATTTTTTTTAGGTTGCATATATGAAATCTTAAATATGCTGTAAATGGCGACTATGTGTTTACATTATGATTATCCCTTTTGTTTTCTTTGTAAACCGGCGTTTTTCCCAAAACCCCCCCTTTTTTCCCCCCCCCCCAACCAAAAATAAAAAAAAAAAAAAAAAATAATTTTAAAAAAAAAAAAATATGTAAAAATAAAAAAAATAGACAGAAAATTGCCAATCCTCATTCCAGTGTGAAACTAATAGAAAGTTAATGTCTACATCAATAGTGGAGGTCTGATAGTAGAACCATTTCATCCGCTTCTCGGTCTATATGCAGCTGCTATAATTCCATGTTCATGTACAGTCAAACCTGTGAACATAGATCACTGACAGGAAGAAGATTTGGTGATCTTTTGTTTGTTCGCAGGTGCTTCAACTGTAGCTGTAGATTGCAATGTTATGTCCCTGTTGGTCTTTATTCACAGGGTGGTCTATTCGGATGTTGTCTTTTACACAAGTTTGACTGTAGTCTTGTTTAGACCTGAGCAAGTTGTTGTTGTCATCTGTTTTTATTGTGATTATATTTTCAGTTCTGTACCAACAGCAAGGCTAGGCAGTATGGATAGAAAGGACATGAAACAAATAGAATCTCAGTATGGCTCACCACTGCCATCTACGGTCTTCTTCAACAAAGGACTGTAAAGTGTTGCCGCAATCTCTAGCTATATTTTGCTGTATTGTAAAGATATCAATAATTTAAACATACATGGACACTCAGTGCTAATTAGCACCAGCTTATATACTCTTCCTAACCTTGAGCTCCTGCATACATCTCCCAGAAGGCTCTATACTGTTTTACAGGAAGGGCTCAAACTATTTTTTGCGTGTGATATTGTGTTTTATTGGTTACGGATTAACTTTTGCTCCCATTGTATCAAAATCCTCATCTTCATGAGAAGATATTGTTTTATTTTATGTTTTTAAGTGGTTTATCGAAATATAATGGTGGATTATATCCCAATAAACTCACTGTCCACTCAGTGAAAACTATCAAAATCTGTTACCTGGATTAACGTCAAAAAGTATACCGAACGTAATGAATGCTGGAAACCATACAACAATGACGTCGTTAAAATGACGTCATGTTTGCTATGCTGTCTGATGACATTTCCCATTATTTTTGACATTTAATAAACTCAACAAAAGTAGAGTTTGAGACATAAAATAAACAGAAAAATAATATCACGATAATTTCACTCGTGAACCCCAAAAGTAGTTATTGTCACTCGTGGCAGCGCCTCTTGAAAATATCACTTTTGGTGCCCATTCGGTGAAATTCTAACTTGATATTACACTGAAACCAACAATTATCCTCTATTTAAATAAGTTAATAAAGAAATTCAGAATGTATACAGGAAATGCACTGACTTTATACAAATGAAATAAATAAAAAGGATTACAATCTTCATCACCACAATATACATGAGCCAACTTTGGCATACATGTACGTGCTCTACAATATTGTGTTTTCACTGGCGGTACATGTATATAGTTAATTGTTAATTATACAATGTAAGAAATGGTAAGAAAAATGTTACAAGTACTCCACAATTAGACATTTCAATTGTACCATATTTACTCATCTGTGTGCATTTCATATCAAATCATGTTTGACAGAATTTTGAATAATTAAAGTTCTTAATCTGAGCACATAAACCTTCATTGAGAAGTTGTAATGAAGGGAGTGTGCAATTGTATTTTATGTTGTAGCTCACGGTCACTTTGACCTTAAAAATCAGTATGGTTCATCAACTGCCTAAAGAACAATGTCCCTACCAAGTTTGAGACTTATTGCTTAAAGAGTACTTGAGTTATTGAGCAGATACCAAAGATGTACCGACCAACCAGCAGCTGCAAACCGACTTCCCCCTCTTCTTTAAAGGGAGCATAATAGCAGGAACGCTAGACAGCAAGAGGAGATGAGCATTTTAATCACACAGGGATGTTCCTTACATGAAACTCTATCAAAGTTGTTCAAAGAATTCCATACCATTCAAAACTTTGGTTGCTATGGCAACAAATAGCAAAAACTTTAAAAGTCTTCTCTGAAACCACAAGGCCTAGAGCTAAGGTATTTGGCATGTAGCATTGTCTAGTGGACCTTTACCAGGATTGTTCAGATTATGATCCCCGGGTCAAAATTGACTTCTCCAGGGGGTCACTTGATTTTACATAGGCTTCAAACATAGGAAAAACTTCAAAAGTCTTCTCCTCTAAAACCACAAGGCCTAGAGCTGAGATATTTGGCATGAAGCATTTCCTAGTGAACCTCTACCAAGATTTTTCAAATCCTAACCCCTGGGTCAAAACTGACCCTGCTGGGGTTGGGGTTGTGGGGGGGGTCACTTGCTTTTACATATGAAAAACTTTAAAAAGTCTTCTCTGAAATCACAAGGCCTAGAACTTAGATGTTTAAGCATGTACGGTAGGGATGTCATTGATTAAATTTTTTGTATCGATATATCAATTTAGAGATATCAACGATACAGCGATATATCGATACATGGGCGTAAAATAGTCGCTGACTACATATTCTACCAAATCTCTTGACTTTATTTGTACTAAACATATGGTTCTGGTGTATAATATATATCAACCCCTGCAGTGCTGAAATATTTTTGTCTATTAGACCACATTTCATTAAATTATCATTCGTTAGAAAAACACTGAACTCTGGGTAGAGTGATTGTTGATATTCTGGTTGAGTTTTGAGGGAATTTTCGAGCGTGAAACTGTAGATCATTGCACGGTGTAACATTATTTGATATACGATTTTTCAAAACGGCAATCGATATCGAATCAAAAATGTTTTATCATTGATATATCAATATCGTTTGAATCAATTACATCCCTAATGTACGGAGCATTGCCTTGTGGACCTTTACCAAGATTGTTCAAATCCTGACCCCTGGGTCAAAATTTACCTTTCCGGGAGGGGGTGATCATTTGATTTCACATAGGGTAAACTTAAAAAAAACCACAAGGCCAACAGGCAGAGCTTAGATATTTGGAATGTTACTTAGAATTGTGTAGTGGAACTCTACGAATTATGTTGAAATCATGACTCCTTGTTTTAAAGCAAATGGTTGTCGGGCGAGCGATAGCCTTTTTGTTTCAATCAGAAGGGCCACTTTATACAGTAATATTCCGTGTTTATTTTTTATGTTACAGTTTTGCTTGGGTGAAACTAGGGTACTATTTGGGAGCATCTATTGTTTCCAGTGATATTCTTGTGCAGTTATATGATATATCTAACATTTTCTTTATTGTATTAAGAGATTATTATTGTTTAACATATTGCATATCCTATGATTATATGTGTGAATTTGGTGTGAAGGTTTCATTTTGTATAATGTATTGTCTTCAGATGCTTCCATAACGAGTTACCTTCCTTAAATAAAGAGATTATTATTACTCCTATTCATTTGTTCCTATTATTTGTATGTTACTTCCCCATTAAGTGATTATTAGGGCTATATTTCACTGGACATGTGGCAATCTGATCTGATTTGTGAGTTGGGACTTACTATTTATAGATCAAACCACAGTTATATCATTTTAAAAATAATATTGAATATAAAATAAACATTTTCATGAAGGTACACTTGTCTTTAGAATACTTGTTTTATTGAATATTGATATTCTCCATTCAAAAACAAGACCCTGACGAGCTTTACACATTGACTATGTTTAATGTTTCGTTTTCATGTTTGTTGGAACTCTCTTTAGACAAATGCTAAGATCATCCTAGGAGCACTCCTATCATAATTTTACTAGGAGTTTCCTTGAAACACTCCCCTGGTCTGTTCCTCGAAGGTCAAGGTTATATCTCGGGTCACGTATGACTCTAGAACTTTCAGAAATGGCACTTGGATTATGTCCTGTTTGTCTAGATCAAGTCATATCAAAGACATTGTGTTCAGTATTCCAACAACACATGGTAGAAATGATTCCTTCTATCAGGTTCATGTTATTAGGCCCTGCAAGATTAAGTCACATTGCATATAACTCTTATTCCACTTTTAGCTCTACTGGACAAAGTTGAGCATAGCTTCTGCTGTGGTGGTTTGTCCGTTGTCTGTCTGTCCATCCAAGCCCAAATACAAAATGCAATGGGGGTAAAGTGGCTATGGCTACAATAGGTAACACTTAATTAATTCTCTTTAGTATCATCATTATGAATGCCTTATGAGGCTATTTTTGAGCTTATGTGACTAAAAAGCACAATAGAGAAAACAAAAGAATAGCCACACAACTGCCACGTTTTAGTATGTCCGTCTGTAAACTTTTCCTTAATATAGCTCTACTGGCCGCAGTTTTCAGTTGACTTTGATGAGACTTGCTGACAAGGATCCCTGCAATTTGTAGATATTCCCAATTGTTTTTTGGGTCAGTGGGTCAAGATCACAGTCACCTCCAATAGTAATTCCTTGATAACATTCGACAGGTTACAATTTGTATTCAACTTTCATCAAACTTGCTAACAAAGTTCCCTGCAAAATGTAGATGATCCTTATAGTTGTTGGGGTCAAAGGTCACAGTGACCGCTGTTAGAGTTCTTGATCATGCTCAACATATGACAGTTTTCATTCAACTTTCATCAAACTTGTTCAGAAGGTTCCCTGTAACGTGCAGATGATTTCTATTTTGGGGGGATGAGTTTGTCAAAGGTCAAGGTCACAGTGACCTCCCATTATATTTTCCTTGATAATGCTCCATTTGTCACAGTTTTCAATTACGAGGGGTGTTCCATTCATTTGCCTTTGTTTTCCTAAACTAAAAGTATTTTCATCATTTTAAATTTCTCTGGCCCTCAAAATACTCCCCACCTACCTGAACACACCGTTTGAGTCGCTCAATCCAACTTTAAAAGCAGAGTTCATACTCTTTAATGGGGACAGTCATTAGGTAATGATAAACAGCAGACCCAAGGGCATTTCTCGACTTGTATCTCTTTCCAGACAGTTGGAATTTGAGTTTTGGAAACAAGAAAAAGTCACAAGGGGCCAAGTCTGGTGAATATGGAGGATGCGGAAGGACAGTAACTTTTTCTGATGCCAAAAACTCGGTCACAAGCCTAGCCTTATGAGCGGGGGCATTATCATGCAAAAGCCGGAGGTACTTGATTCCTGTGCTTGGGCGGCGGCGTTTGTTGCAGGACTTTAATTTTTTCAGAACAACATTTTTCTAGAACTTTGCTGTTACCGTTCTGCCTTTTGGTACCGGAATTTGCATTACTGGTCCCTTGTTATCAAAGAAAATCACATACAAAACTTTCTTAACAGTGCGTTGGCGCTTGGCAATACCGTCCTGGACGTTTTGCATTTTTAGTGGCCCATTTTCTATTTGAACATTTCCGCTTTGGTTCAAATAGTAAACCCATGTCTCATCACCAGTAACGGTTGTGGAAAGCCCTTTTGTTATATTTGGGATACATTTTTGAGAAGCTTTTTTTGCTTTAACACGGGTTCTCTTTTCTTCGTCTGTTAGCAAATGGGGTATCCATCTTGCATTATTTTCGAGTTGAAGATGTTTCTTTAAAATACCATGAATTCGTGCTAAAGACAAGTTCGTCAACCCCGCCAAATCCCTCACATTGTATCGGGCATCTTTGTTCAGCATATTCCTGATTTTTTCTATGTTGCTTTTCGTCGTTGTTGTTGCAGGACGACCTGGGCGAGTAGCATCTTTGACTTGCTGCTGACTGGTTTTAAAGGGCATGGTTCACGAAGAGGTGAAAATGGCACAACTATAAATTCTATTGAAATTTACTTTTGTTGAAAGATAAACAAACAAGCATGTATAAT
>JAFMSR010000006.1:46153316-46170816 GCA_022818135.1 Saxidomus purpurata
CATACGTTCGCCACCATTAGACGGAGTGTCATGCGCAAGAACCAGGTTAAAGGTCTGCTGCATTAAGATTAATCAACAAAAACACAGCCAGATTGTTATCTATTGAAGACATTTTAATTCCGATACACGTATACGTTAAAAGTATTCCGAAATTAGTTATCTGTCTAATAAGTATAAGTTAGTGTTTATCAAATCAAATTTTAACAATTAAGAAACCCTAAGGGAGCGAGCGGTACAAATTTCAACCTTTTCGTAGACGTGAAACTTTTAATCATCATGTCGTCATGAAACATTGAGGATGACACAAAATGAAGATGATAGTTTCCTTTCTACCATTTCAATACAATTGTCGGATAATGACATTCTAAATGATTTAATAAGCTAAACATACACTTGAATTTGTATGAGATAAATTTCCCGGACCCGGAGACAAGCTATACTGTAGAAAGTATGTATAGGTCCGGGTCCGGACTTTTGGTCTTTAGATCCGGACCTGGATCTGGAGACACTTTCTTTTATAAAAAAAGACGTTTATTTGAAAACTTTTGATTCGATTGGTGGGCAAATGGGGTCAAACACTAAAACAGGTTATTTCTGACTCAGTCTTATTTTACTGCCAATATAAGATATAACTGTCAATTTTAAAACTTTTTCATTGAGAACTAAACTAGAACCTATACGGCACAAAAAACATGGTTGATAGCGGGGCTCGAACGTATATTTACCTTAAATCAAAATATATAATAATACAATAAAGTTATCTAAGGGCAATATATGATATATCTACATTATAGGATATTATGTTTTGTGAATTCTAACTAGCAACATATGTGACGTGTAATTGCTCTGCAGCAATAGTAATTACAAAAAACATAAATCATGAATAATAGCTTACATTACGGGACAAATATGATAATCAAGTGAGGCGGAAAATGAAGATGTTCAATAATATCATTCAGAGAAAGATATGTTTGACAGCAATATAGAAGGCGTGTTTGAACGAAAACCATGAAACTTAGAGGTGAATTCAGGGCCGCAGATTTTGCGGTGTTCTTGTGTTCAGTGGGCGTGTGTCTGGTAATTGGAATTGTGTTTGCAGTCCGAGAAAGGAAAAGAAACACAACTGTGAACTATTTTTTGGCAAACAGGAATTACAGGATATTACCTCTAGCACTTTCATACGTTGTCACGTTCCAGTCGTCTTTGCTGTTGTTGGGGTTCCCAGCTGAAGCATATGCTTACGGTATTGGGATTGCGTATTATGCCATTGGAGTTATTATGGCTTATACATTTACCGCAATCTTTATCGTTCCAGTCTTACATCCGTTGAAATTAACTAGCGTTTATGGATATTTTAAACTTCGATTCGGGAATAACGTATTGAGATATATAACTGTTGCCATCGGAATTACGTACAATTTGTTCTATATGGCAATAATCATTGTAGGCACGTGCGTTGTCATAGAAACCGTGCTCGAAATTCCATTCTGGGCTACCATTCTCATTTATAGCGTTTTGACGTCAATTTATACTTCGTTGGGTGGTATGAAGGCCGTTATTTGGACCGATGTTTTCCAGTTGATAGTCATGGTGTGCGGCATATTTACAGTACTGATCAAATCAAGTTTGGACGCCGGAGGCTCAAAGAAAGTTTTTCAATATTCACGTGACCGACTTCGAACAGATTTCCGCGTTGACCCCACCATCCGTTTTCAGTTTTGGAATGTCTCCTTTGGTTCATTCAGCACATTGTTGAATGTAACTTTAACCCAACAAGCAATGCAAAGAGTATTTTCAACTCCAACTGTGAAATCAGCAAGGTATATGTACTTTATTTGTTCACCGATCTATGCTCTTTTTGTAGTGTTGGTTACATTTCAAGGTGCAACAATATTCGCATATTTTGTGGAAAATGGATGTGACATTGTTGAGGTTGGGCTAGTGAGTAATGTAAACGCAATTGTACCTGTCGCAGTTCTAGAACTGTTCCGACATCAGCCCGGACTAGCAGGTTTATTTACAGCTTCGCTCTCAAGTGCAGCACTCAGCACTCTGTCGTCGTGTCTAAGTGGCCTGTCAGCAATTACATTTGAGGACATGATCAAGGTGAAATTTCCTGATATACATGCAGATAAAGGAACAAATATTTCAAAATGTCTTGTTATACTATACGGACTGCTCACAGTGGTATTTGCGTTTGGCATTGCAAATATTCCCGGATCAATAGCATCGACTGCCTTTAGACTTATGTCGTGTATTGATGGACCAATGTGTTCGATATTTTTACTTTCGATTTTGTACCGGGGATCAACAACAAAGGGACTTGTAACAGGTACTTTGTGCGGAATGGCCGTTTCCGTATGGTTAAATATAGGCAGCAAGTTCTCTGGTGTTCCTCATTACCAACATCTGCCACCTGGACCTACTGACCAATGCTACATGTACACCGACACGTCATCCCTGTATAGAAATATATCCAGTACCGTCAACTCTACTGTCTTTGTAGCAGAAAATATAACCTACTCCCTCGCTTATAATACGGCTACTACTTTAGTGCCTATGACGTCGCAACCCAATAATGAAGGCAGCCCAGATCTTACAACCTTACAGCGGATTTACAGCATCTCCTACGTTCTGTTTTCAATGATTGGTTTAATAACGTCTTTGTTGGTCGGATTCGTGGTCAGTTTATTTACAAATCCTCCAGAGTCATACGACAAACGATGTTTGTTTTCTTTTAGAAAACATGTAATTGAAGAATTATGGACAAACAAGAAAAGTGTTGCAGCAAAGCAAGATGCTCAAGTAGATGAGCAGGACATACAGACGTTTCTGTGAACAGGCGATGCACTCTGGAACCGATGTATTAACTGCTTCCGGTATATATGCTAACTTAATAGCACAATAAGCATATCCTTATACCATTTACTGTATTTAAACACAATTCATAGTTCATCATCGGCACATATTGCGTAATTTGCACGTTCTCGTCGACACTGTCCTGCTTCAAGAAAGGGAAAATAAGTGCACAAAATGCCGAATGGATCTCGAAACGGAAACTAAATTAAATATAAAACACATTTTTATAAACTATAGTGATGTAGATATTATATTCACAGGTGCATTTTCACAGGTTTTTATCCATGACTACCATGGAAAATCTGTTCGATCCGATAGCTACATTTTGTACACCGTGGTCAGTATTTAGCTCAAACATCTTCAGCGTACCCGGCCAGTCTATACCTAACCCTCAAGTTTTATCAAAATATCATATAATGGTGATGGCGATGTCAGATGACAAAGCATTATCATCTACGTAACATTCAAGTTTTACTAATTAACATGATATTTAGTTAGATGGATCATACCAGTCAAGCAGGGCGGCATTTAGTTGTATATCAACCTTATATCGCGGTGACATATCGAAACAAATGCAGGATGTCACACTGCATGTTATATATTGTCTTTCTTTTCACAAAACATTTTATCACGGCGTTTGCAATAAAAAAAGTAGCATAATAATTTCTGCACAGAATAAATTCTGTGCAGAATAGTGGTTGCTAATTTCTACCACAGTGTGTGCAGTTTTCGCGATACATGCATATTTACAACTTCTATGCATGATTTTTGCACTTTCATCCGGTTCCACGTTAAGTAATCCTATTGCAACCGTTAGCATACTAATGCCAAGCACCTTATTCTATGTATTTTTGCAGATTTAATTCATTTTATCTGAGTAAACATTTTTCACTGGCGGCCATTTGTCGCAATGCATTATTGGTCGTTTTTCCATTTTTTAAAACCAAAAAAACCCAAAAAAAAAAAAAAAATTTAAAAAAAAAAAGATTTGCACAGACAAAAATTTGCTGTAAAAAAAAAAAAACCAAAAAAAAAAAAAACCCCAAAAAAAAAAAAAAAAAAAAAAAAACAGTATCTGTCATAGCAGAGATGAAATGTGCAGATTTTTAAATAATACTGACTCGTTCTATTTTGGGTAAGTGTTATAGGCAAAAGCAATCTGATTAAAATCATCTCCTCAAAAACGCTACGCTTGCTTAGGAAGATAGACACTGATATACAAATACCCGCATTTCATTTCATACATTGATAACCACATTCATTATCAAATGTTTCTTTTTGCAAATGCACGTGGTTGTATCAATACGATATCCTTTTCGCAAATTTGAATCTGATTACAAAGAAGATTAATGCCTTTTAGTCAAACGTTTATCACATGAACAATCCTTGTAAGCAGTTTAAAATGGTTCAAGCCCTGTTACAAACTATGACTGTGTAAGAATTTTGGCAGGTTACAAAACAACTCGTTTTCAGCAGGTAAACGGTGTTTTGTAAATTCATAGCACGGATACACCGTACGTGTTCATAGTCTGCACTTCTTAAAAAAACTGATCAAGCATAACTAATCGCGTCCAACAAATACAATTTTGACGTTTAAGTTTATGAAATATATAGTGAACATCATAGTTACATGATTCATTGAGGTTCTTTGTCAAATGTTTTCTATTAGGTTGCATCGCAGCTTGAGGCATGTTTTGTAAAAAAATATTTTAGTTTGATTACGAAGATATCGTCCGTAGCTTAATGAATATAGGGTTAACCGTATTTGCCACTGTATATACGGTTTTTAATGGTCGGAAACTTTTTTAATGTCGATGGGGTTAGGGTCAATGATCGTGTGTAAATGATTTAATCATGGCAAAAATTCTATTCAAATCAGTTATATAAAGTCGACTCAAAGCTGGCAGACTGTAAAATTTATTGATGCACGATACAGAATTATATGGTTTTGTTTTCAGATCCAAGGGTATAATTTAAAGATTTTTTGTAAAAGTCTACTAGACAATGCTACAATGAAATATCTAAGTCCTATGGCTTGTAGTTTTGTAAAAGAAGAAGATTTTCTTGCCATGCCAACAGGAATTCTGCATGGAATGGAATTCTTTGAAAAAGTTTTGAATAGGATCATCCAAGTACTCCTTTGTAGTTTGGTTGAATCTGGCTAATGAGGTCGTTTGATCTTAAAGCTTCACCACAACGCTACGTGACAGATGAGCTAAAATAAGTAAGTCTTTCATAACGTGTCGATGCAGAGAGATTAGTACAAGGAACCGTTGAGGGGAACGGTAGTGTAGTGGTAAAGGTGTTTGCTGCTCATCCCGGATGTTGCTGGTTCGAACCCAACTATGACGAGTGTACCTCCTGGTACGCGCCAATACGACAAATGACATATTTGTCGTTTTAGTGGCGGCTCAAGAATTTGTCGTTCTGGCGTGTTGGTATCCAGGTGAACAACTTGAAATCTTGATCAATATTATATAACAGAAATGTATCCATAGGACATGGATTATTCCAGTTTAGGCTACAACTCCCACCTTTACGGGGGGCATGCACAAATAAAACCTCATTGGGGTCATATTTTTAAAGGTCAAGGTCACGGGGGCCAGAAATGAGAAATGTTTTATCCGCTCTTTATGTTGGATTTTCATAAAACTTTGTAGGAAGCATCAGTATGAAGTGCAGGTGTGTAAATTAATATTTGGGGTCATCTGGTTATAATTTAAGGTCACATGAGCCTGAAATGTAAAAACTTCTTGTTTGCTCGTTTCCAAAACCCCATGCATTTTCATCAAACTTGGTGGAGAGCATTAGTATGATGTGTAGCTGTGTATAAAATTACAGGTCACTCTGGGGTTTCTTACCCCAGCGAGTTGAATTTTCGGGAAGGGAGGTCCTAATCTCCACCCCCCGTGTTTTCCGTCGGTACGGATGGGAGCAGATGTGTTTAAAAAACAAGAGGGACATGATGTCCCTATATAGCTCACTTGCGTACAAGTGCACTTATCTAAAGCAGTCACTTGTTCCAAGCGGAAGTCAGTAGTTGCTAAGGTCAGTGGTTACTTGGTAAATCAGTGGTTGCTATAGGAACTCATTGGAAGCTAGGTTTCTCCTATCTCTATAATATAAAGACGAGGGACCTCCACGGGCGTGGTCAAATTTAACCCCCGGGGCATGATTTGATCAAACTTAGATAATGATAGAGTACCACTAGACAATGTTTCCCACAGAATTTCTAAACTCTAGGCCATTAGGTTTTGGTGAAGAAAGTTTTAAAAGTTTTTCCTGTACCATGCAAATAAATCCCGGGCAGGGTCAATTTTGGCTCTTGGGGCATGATTTGTAGACACTTTAAAGAGGTACATAGTAACTGTTACACACTAAATTTCTCGGCTCGAGATCTTGTGGTTTTGGAAAAACAGATTTTTAAAGGTTTTCCTATATATGTCAATGTAAACACATTTAGCCAGGGGAATAATTTGAATAAACCTTGAAGAGGTCCACTATATAAGCTCTTGACTTTGTGGTTTCAGAGAAGATTTTTAAATGTTTTCCTATATATCTCTATGTTAAACAAGTAACCCCTAGACAGGGGCCAATATTGATCCCAGGGGCATGATTTGAACAAACTTAGTAGGAATCCACTAGGCGATGCTATATACTAAATATCTAAGCTCTAGGCCTCATTGTTTCTTAAGTTTCTAATAGAATAATTATGTAAGAAAAGCACTGCCTCATTTCTGTAAAAATCCAGTTTCTAAAATTTTCTTTGTTAGAGAATCAAAGTTTATCATTTGTGCCAAACTTGATAAGATTGTGACAAGTCTTTTCAGAATTTTTTTTTTAAATTTCACCACCCAATTAGGGCCTCAGCTCTGAGGGGTATCTTTTCTTCTGCATCTTACAGCCATGGCTGAAATCCTGTCGCATTTCTATGGAACGCCAAATCTACATATACTCAAATATTTGAAGAGGTCTTTAAATATTTGGAGAGCTCTTCAAATAATATTAGAGGTCTCAATTTCAATTAGAGATATCTCCAAATAATTACAGCGCGCAAAAATTGTAATTGAGAGGTCTTTTAATAATTGGAGAGCTCTCTAATTCAATTATTGATATCAAAAATTGATTTAAAGCGCGCAATAAATGAATTGAAGACCTCTCCAATTCAATTGAAGATATCAAAAATTAAGGTGTATTTCAGCTGTTTTTAAGAGCTCTGTAATTGAATTGAAGAGGTCTCTAATTGATTTGAAGACCTCTGTAATTGTTTTATAGCGCGCTACAAATTAATTTATAGAGGTCTTGAATTCAATTAGAGACCTCTCTAAATCAATTTGAGCGCGGTGAAATTCAATTTTAGATATCTTGAAATCGATGTTAATACATGCCAAATCTTCATATACTAAAGTATTTAAAGAGGTCTTTAAATATTTGGAGAGCTCTGAAAAATATTTGGAGAGGTCTACAAATTAATTAAAGACATCAAAAATTCGCTTGTAGCGCGGTTTAAATCCATTGATTTAGAGACATCTATAATTCAATTGAAGAGGTCTCCAATTTGATTATAGACCTTTATAATTGTTTTACAGCACGCAAGAAATGAATTAATGATATCAAAAATTGATTTAGAGAGGTCTCTTATTCATTTGTACCGCGCTTCAATATAATCCATGTACAACCTTGAAATAGAGAGCTCTCAAATAAAACAATTGAAGCGCGGTACAATTCAATTATAGACCTCTCAATATCAATTTTTGATATCATTAATTCATTTCTTGCCAGCTATAAAACAATTATAGAGGTCTACAATTTAAATGGAGACCTCTTCAGTTGAATTATAGATGTCTCCAAATAAGTGGATTTAAACCGCGCTACAAACGATTTTTTTATATCAAAAATTGATTTATAGACCTCCCAAAATATTTTACAGAGCTCTCCAAATATTTGAAGACCTCTTTAAATAATTGAGTATATGTAAATTTGGTATGAATTCAAGACATCTAAAATTGAATTTCACCGCGCTCAAATTGATTTAGAGAGGTCTCTAATTGAATTCAAGACCTCTATAAATTAATTTGTAGCGCGCTATAAAACAATTACAGAGGTCTTCAAATCAATTAGAGACCTCTTCAATTCAATTACAGAGCTCTTAAAAACAGCTGAAATACACCTTAATTTTTGATATCTTCAATTGAATTGGAGAGGTCTTCAATTCATTTATTGCGCGCTTTAAATCAATTTTTGATATCAATAATTGAATTAGAGAGCTCTCCAATTATTTAAAGACCTCTTCAAATATTTGAGTATATGTAGATTTGGCGTTCCATACATTTCACATTAGTTTAATTACGTCTATGACAAAAAACCGATACATCTGTCGATACATCAAGTGGAAGAATCCATTATAGAATTACCGCTTAAATTAGGGGTGTGTAACATTTATTTCGGATGAGAGAATAAACAAACCCTTTGAGTAGAATTCTAAAGTTTAATAAGTCCTAAACTATTCGTAAAATATATACAGCATAATGTTAACTCTACTCCTCCCACACTACATTCTCTCCAGTTCTCACGTTGGACTCCGTCTGTATCGAAATAGTCTTGAAAGATCCCCAGAACCTAGGAGGTATCCCCTTTTATACAATTCCTACAAAGCCCACCTAAAGCTAACACGTTAGCTTCCTTTTAAGGTATGCTACCTCACAAATCATGTAGCCAAGCTAACCAATGCTACTATGTTAGCTCCCCTAATAAGGCATGTTAGCCCAATAAATCAGGTAGCATTTGCTATCTTCCAGCAGTGCTAACTGTTGAAATACCAGTTCTGAGATAGTCCAGACACTGGCCAACCAAGACAGTGAAATTCATCTCAGAGAACCAATTGAGCATTACTGAAAGTCAAAACTACAACACTCCCCTCCCCTAGGCATAATGGTCCCCATTATAGAGTCCAACTTAAGAATTAAGCATTTTCATTGAATAAAAACGCATAAACAACAGTATTGATATAAAGTGATACAGTGCAGAATGTCTAACTGAAACACATGCATTAAACAAGAATCTGTTTTCTTTAGCATGAAACTTCTGAAACATGGCTAGGAATACAATAACATTCAATTAACATTATCTTTCCGTAAGAAAACAGGAACTACATGTATTTAATACACACACATATATAATGTAAGTCCTCTGTAGTACATAAAATCCACTAATATCACTGAATGAAATTAGAGTCCTAATTCTGCACTTAATTATGTTTAAATCCTGAACGGAATAATATTTTATTTTCACTTTCACACTATTGTTTGTTGTTTTATTCCCTCTCACACTACAAGTGCCAAGCTTTAATAATATGAACTTTCAAATCTTAACACACAAGTAGAAGAATAAGAAAATTGGCACATTTGAAAATTAAAGTTCTCTTCTTTTTCTTTCTCTTAATACAGAAAATTAGTTAAATGTTACCAAATGGTATCTGTAAAGAAACACTACTTTTAAATCCAATTTGAGGGAAATACGTTAATCCATCATGGTAAATCCAAATTTAGGAATATTCACACAACACATAATACTAAGAACAACGGTAATCCAAATTTGTGAATAATATCATTTTTCTTTTTTCCTTAATTCAGGGACAAAATCGCACATTAATAATCTAGATGAATCCACCAAAAATTAACAATATCAGAAACCTTTGCTATCGAATTCACACGTTTTATTTCCTTTTATTTTTCCCCCAAAAAGTTGAAGGGCTTCAGCATTTAATTAAATCAAATCTTGCAGAAACTTGGATGGAATATTCTGTCCATTTGAGTGTTTTGCTACCATTACATTGATCTCATTTAGAACGGCGGAAGCAACGGTTGATGTATGTTTTTGTTCGGCTAGGCAGGCCGACTTGATTTCTTCGATAAGCTGCCTTTTTACATCTTGGCTCTCATCTGATACGCTTTTCAGGCCTATGTCTAATTTGCGCTCTAAGTTGCTGTCAGCTGTTGATGATATTTGCATTGGCATTATCCCCATGGTATGCATTGGGGGTGACACAGAATCAAAACTGGTGTTTGACACAGTATCCTGTCTGTCTGTATCACTTGGAATTGTTTTATTCCCGGTAATTTCCGCTAAGAACCTGTCAGTTTCTGAAATCATTTTTGTTGGTAATATTTTCAATATAGGCTTGTTTTTACAATTGCGTTGATGACGACTTGCAGAGGAACGGTGCTTAAACTTGCTACAACAAGTTATATGTTTGCAACGGTACATATAATGTCCACAACTATTTTCAATTTAAAGAACATATACTGTCACTGTTAAAAGAATAAATTCCACATTTATGAATATAAATTTACAAACTATACTTCGAGAAAGTCCCAACTGTATACTTGAATAACCATGACCAAAATGAAGGAAATTTCCCTTTCTGCTGACTTACTTTGAAATTGTCTTTGTCTTGTGGACACGCTGATAGACGTTTAACAGTTTATCGTTGTGTTAGTATTGATATGGTTTATGCTGTATTTTATGTCTCCCGCTCCTTCGTGGTACAAATTTATGGTCTGTAACTGTAGATCGTTTGTTTGAAGTTTTAGAGTCCCCTGACAGAGGCGTAACATACCCATGTCTCAAACTCCAATCTGGCAATGAACTGCTTAAATAAGGTTTCAGTCTGTCATGATGCACCATTTTTGTCTTTGAACTTTTTCCTTGGAAGATTTCATACAGAAGATCACTGAGTTTATTTTTAACTTGAAATGGTCCATCCCAAAGATTTGGCATAATTTTCTTTGAAAGTCCCTTACTGTTTGCTTTGTTTAAGCATAGAACTAAATCTCCCTTCTTGTAGATGTTTTTACTTGTTCTGGTATCATAATCGCGTTTTTTGAATATTTGCAGTTTTTCTTAAAGTTGTTCTTGCAATTTCATATATTTTGCACAGTTTATCTTCTAATTTGCACACATATTCATTCATATCCTTTGAAAGATTTCTGTTTGGTATACATCCTAAAGAAATTTCTACAGGTAAAATGACTTCACGGCCAAGCATAAGCATGTTTGGGCTGAAACCAGTGCCATTGTGTACGCAACTTCTATATGCGGATGTTACAAGATTCAAGTCTTCATCCCAATTTGTCTGATTTGAGTTGACATAGGTTGAAATCATATTTTGAAGAACTTGATTAAATCTTTCAGGTGCGCCATTTGCCATTCCTCGATATCCAGAAGTTCTTGTTTGATTAATCTGCAAAAGTCTACATACTTCTCTAAAGAGTTTTGATTGATAATTGGATCCTTGATCTGAATGTATATCCAAGCTAACCCCAAATCTTGATAAAAATTCATACACTATTTTATGAGCTACTGTACTTGCTACTTGGTCTTTAATGGCATATGCTTCTGCCCACTTTGTAAAATTATCTATCACCACCAAGCAATACTTATTTCCATTTTCTGTTAAAGGTAAAGGTCCCATAATATCCGTACTTAATCTGTCCATGGGGAAACCTACTGTATATTCCGTTAGTGGTGAACGTGGAGTTTTTGCAGGTCGCTTGCGTTTACTGCATTTGTGACGCTTAATACTTTCTTTCATCTTGTACCAGTAAAATTTCATTTTTAATTTAGAATAAGTTTTGTCTATACCTAAATGCCCATTCATATTTGCATCATGGCTTGATATCAAAACTTCTTTTCTGAGCACACCTGGAACTAACAGTTGCAGACATTCTTCACTGTTTTTGAGAATGTACTTCTTAAACAAAACACCGTCAATCAAGGTTAATAGGTCCCAATGCAACCACATGTTTCTCACTGAGGGTGAATAACCTGCCACTATGTCCCTTGGGGGTCGTTTGCTGTCAGTCTTTAACCACTTAGCAACAACAGAAATATTTGGGTCTTGCTGCTGTAGTTTTGCCATCTTTTCAGGTGAATAGTTAACCATGGAGAAATTTCTCAGGCTGCCTAACGATGATGATGTTTGAATTGCTGCATTTTCGGACAATGAGCCACCAGCAAAGTTAGAATTTATGCCAATTTCTTTTCCACGATTCACACAATTTCCACGAGAAATGGAATCATTGTCATTTTGTAGAGCATCATTACTAGAACGGAAGTGCAGTCGGCGAATGCCAAAACGGCTAAATTCCTTAACTTTTAGTAATCCATGGTACATAGACAAAGAATAATTCCAGGCACATGAGAGGAAAAGCTGTATAACTAAGAATATACAACTCCAGAATCCACTTTCCTGAGCTGTCACTCTGTGAACCCTTGCCCTCGCCGCCTCTTCCACAACCCTGTCCTTTACAAATAAGGGAACGACATCGTCAAATTTCGCAAAGTCTGACCATTCTTTGTGTTTTTTCAAACACGCGGCACACCCTGGCACGGTAAATCCTCCAGAACTGTTTTGCCATCATAACACTGGCATTCATCTGGATCACACGGTATTCTAGACAAACTGTCCACATTTATGTGCTTTCGTGCATTGCGATGTTCAATCTTAAAGTTGTACTGTGAAAGTTCTTCAAGCCACCTTGCCATTTGATCAGTTGGTGATTTAAACGACATTAACCACCTAAGACTTGAACAATCTGTTCTTAAAAGAAATTCTTTCCCTAAAAGGTAGTGTCTAAATTGCGTAATAAAAGTCACCACAGCTAAAAGTTCCTTCCTTGTTGCACAATATCGCCTTTGACATTTGTCCAATGATTTGCTTGCAAAAGAGATAGGTTTTTCCTCATATTCATTCCTGTCTTCATTCCATTGCAGTTGACTTAAACAGCCACCCGCACCAAAATTAGAACTATCTGTATCAAGAATAAAGAGTCCATCTCCTTTAGGATACGCCATAACCTCATTTCCTGTAAGAGCAGATTTTAAATCCAGAAAAGCATTATGTTGATCTTCACCCCAGTAAATCACCCGATTGGCCTCCATCAGACGGTTTAGTGGAGCGGCTCTTTCACTGAACTTTTTTATGAAACGACGATAATATGAACAAAATGATACAAATGAGCGTAATTCCGTCAACGTCCTGGGTACAGGCCACTCCTGTACAGCTTTTACTTTCCCATTTGTTGGTTTAATACCTTCACTGTCAATTGTATGTCCCAATATGTCAATTTGGGTTTGGAATAAGTTACACTCACTTGGCTTAAGTTTAAGTCCAGAGTTTTGTAACCTGCACAATATTTCATCTAATCTAGTCAATGCCTCTTCGAAAGTAGCACCATACGAGCAGATATCATCCATATAGATAATCATAGTTTTCCATTGAAGTCCACGAAATATAAGTTCCATACAGCGTTGGAAGGTATGAGGTGAACCACTTAATCCCATAGGCATTGTTCTGTAATGGTATAATCCACCCATTGATGTTGCAAATGCAGTCTTTTCACGGTCTTCCTCATTCAGTTCAATTTGGAAAAATCCAGAGATCAAATCCAAATTTGAGAAAAATATATTACCACCCAAGCTTTCTAAACATTGATCTATCCTTGGAATTGGATACGCACATTTCTTTGTCACTTAATTCAGTTTTCTATAGTCTACACATACTCTTATTCCCCCATCACCGCGTTTTCTCACGAAACATAAGGGTGCTGACCAAGGACTGTTACTTTCTTCAATTATTCCAGCCTTAAGCTGGTCTCGAATAATGTTTTCTTCTTGTTCAGCAAAAGCTCTAGGAACCCTCCGGGGTGGAACTTTTATAGGTTTTGCACCCGTGGTTTCAATATAGTGTTTAGCAATGCTTGTCCTACCTAAATCATTCGATGATTTAGAGAAAACATTTTCATATTTCTGCAATAATCTTTTCAGACTTTTCTTCTGTGAAGTTTCTAAATTTATAGATGATCGTTTATAAAGTTCTTGAAGATCATCACTCAACTTTGAAATATCTGCATTTGAAAAATCCTCTAAAGTTTTGTCAGAATATCCATGTTCAAATCTTACATTTTCTTGCAATAAATCTGCTGAATCAATTTCTTGCAAATAACCTAAAGTGACCCCTTTATCAAGTCGAATGTTTTGATTTGATACATTAATCAGCCGAACAGGCAGTTTATTTGAGCTAATAGTCTCTGGGGACACAAGCACACTTCCAACTGTAACACTCTCATTAAGCTTATCAGCACTTGGACAGACCAAACCATACTGTGAATTTATGGACTTGAGATTTACAGCTTCACCTGGAATAATGCACTCTGAATTTGCTTGAATAATTGTCTTTGAGGAACATGATATTCGCACGGCTCTGAGAGGAATTCTTTCAGTAAAAGTTTTACATTTTCTTCCATTTAATTTTAATCCACTTTGAACACCTAAATGATAATTGTTTTCATACAAAAAGTCTAATCCAATTAATCCATCTTCATGAATAGATGCAACAAAAACATACATATTGAATGTCTGACCAGACGAAGTAAATTTCAAACAACATTGTCCTTCAATAGACATAAGTCCATCATCAGCAACTTGTAATTGCACTGACCGATCAACATCTTCAAGAACTGGCCTAAATTCCTCAGGAATTCTATAATACAATGATGAAGAAATTATACTTGAACAACTTCCTGTATCAATTATGAACCGAGCACTTTCAGTTTCAATTTTTACAGGAAACACAATTGCTAATCCATCTCTAAAAGTGTTTCTGCACTTTATTGTTTTAAATGTACTCCCAGTTTCAGAGACCAAGTCTGGGCCATTAGGCTTGGTCGATTTTAGTTTTCCGACTGCGTTTTCCCTTTACCATTGACCATACATTCATCTGCATAGTGGCCAAAGTGATGACATTTGTAACACTCAACATCCTTTTTATCACGACGATCGGCTTTACGACGCGGGTTATGATTTGTCATGCCTATTTGATGAGCGAGGTTCTCGATTTTCTTGCCAGTGTTTGACTTGCTATCTCTACCGAACTCCTGTAACCTAGATTCAGTGACGTAAGCATCTTTGTTCACATCAACATTTCTAATCCTGGTCCCTTAACATCATCCCGAATACTGGAATAGTTATCGAGCAATTCCCGTGCCTGATCTATGGATTTTGGGTCTTGCATCCCGATGAACAATGCTGCCTGGGCGTCCTGAAGTCCCTTCAGAAAGTGACGGAGATTTATCGTTTCTCTGGTTTCGCTATCTGCTGTTGGGTATCCTTTAATGACCAAGCGTTTAATTCCAGCCACATATTCCGCTAGTGATTCCTTCTCCTTGATGAACTTCCGGTTCTCCAATTCGGCCAAATAAGATGAAGTAGAACGTTTTTCTTGAAACCGTGTTTCCATAGCTGACCTGATTTTATCATAGTTTGACAATGAGTCGCCACTTAACTGCTTGAATGCGTATTCTGCTGCATCCCCTCTTAAGCTGTTCTTAAGACGAAACAGTCGCTCACTCTCATCCCATCCACAAACTTCGATCATTGCTTCAAATGGATGAATGAAGCTTTCCCATGAACTTTTGCCATCAAAAGTGAGCTGTCTTGGCAGAGGAACCGCATATTTATCTCGAGATCTGACGCTAGACTGAGTATTATTTTGTGGTCTTATTGTGTCACCATTCCTAACAGAAGCAACATCACGTAATGTGTCTCTTTCGCTCTCTAAGTTCCTAATTTGATTGTCTTTCTCTACTGCAATGTCAATAATTTTCTGCTGATAAGTGCGTACAAGTTCATCTCTTTGCAAAACACCTTCCTGTTCATTTTTACGTAATCTCTCGCCTAGAGCTGACCTTTCTGTTTCTGCCAATTTTAATTTGTGCTTGAGAAGTTCAATTTCAGACGACAATTGCTCATTTGTTTCTTCTTCATTTGACACAGAGTCCTTCTCGGTTTGCTTTTTAGGTCCCATGATAATTGTTTAATAGTCACAGTTTTGATGTAAAATGTTCTGTAATATGTCCAATAAAAGGTCAAACTTTTATGCACTGTTTATAAATTCACAAAGTTATATATGGCACATGTGTAAGTCCATATCCTTGACGCTGCCACCAGTGTAACATTTATTTCGGATGAGAGAATAAACAAATCCTTTGAGTAGAATTCTAAAGTTTAATAAGTCCTAAACTATTCGTAAAATATATACAGCATAATGTTAACTCTACTCCTCCCACACTACATTCTCTCCAGTTCTCACGTTGGACTCCGTCTATATCGAAATAGTCTTGAAAGATCCCCAGAACCTAGGAGGTATCCCCTTTTATACAATTCCTACAAAGCCCACCTAAAGCTAACACGTTAGCTTCCTTTTAAGGTATGCTACCTCACAAATAATGTAGCCAAGCTAACCAATTACTATGTTAGCTCCCCTAATAAGGCATGTAAGCCCAATAAATCAGGTAGCATTTGCTATCTTCCAGCAGTGCTAACTGTTGAAATACCAGTTCTGAGATAGTCCAGACACTGGCCAACCAAGACAGTGAAATTCATCTCAGAGAACCAATTGAGCATTACTGAGAGTCAAAACTACAACAGGTGTCATTAGTAAATTACCGTCGTTAATTAAAATCTTTCTTTGCGTCTTTGGTAGATCGTATGTACAAGGTAAAAAAAAAATCAATGGATTCAAAATTACTAGTGCTTGACAATTTAGTCAATAGCTTTGAAGGAAACAGAGATACGGCATTTTTGAAGCGTAGGTTGTACGGCACGCAATTCAAGATCACTACATAAAATACCTGTGTTACTCAATTATAATCGTTAATAGGTTTTGCCGTAAAACCAATCTTCTTCACCATAGTTTGAAACTGTAGACCAGAGGTTACTTACGAGGTCACAAGAAGGTTTCTGATTTCCGACAAATGTAAATGAAGCACACCATTATACTACCGTGTGACCTGTGTATTTGTAATATTTACAGTCCGTTGCAAAAATCAGAAAAAGTCTGAAGTCGCTACAATCCGTGGTGATGTTGTTTACATGCATCAGAGGGTAGTATTCCTGAGGTGATTCA
The DNA here is from genome assembly GCA_022818135.1 of Saxidomus purpurata. Taxonomy (NCBI): domain Eukaryota; kingdom Metazoa; phylum Mollusca; class Bivalvia; order Venerida; family Veneridae; genus Saxidomus; species Saxidomus purpurata. The sequence continues at coordinate 46,170,142 of JAFMSR010000006.1, forward strand.
GGGGCACGGGCCATTACTTTGTGAATGATTCGAGGATATCTCTAGCTGTGATTATCTTTTAAAATCGCTACCGCAAGTTCATAAATTATTATAAATGCATTACATGTATGTTCCCGGAACCTTACGCTAGAAGTTGAGTACATATTGAATTGTCTTCATGTGTATGACAATATTTGTACATGTTTATACAATTTATTGCTTCAAGATATAACGAACAGTATTTGCTGCTAAATTACTGATATAACTGCCGTAACATATGTCATCCTACATCATTGGTGATCATTGTGATATGTTTTTCATAAAAAGGGCTATTCACATCGTCCTTGACCATGTTTTGCCAAAATGAAAAAAGAAATGTCAAATTTCTGAAATTATCAGTATTTGAATACTAGATCGTTACGGATTTAGCAGCACTTGTTATTTATTCGAACCACAGATGCTTGTGGTATGGACTCGCCACCCAATCTATTCTTGTCCCATGTTGTACGATACATATATTTATATACATTGACACCATAAACATGTGATCAGTAGGTAAGTAGAATAAGGAATTGGTAAGCCTACACGCAGTTGTAGGATTTATTTAAAGATACTACAGTGAGCAGGGGCGAGGGTCAGGCCTAAGGGGGTGAGGTCCAGACCCCAAGCATTTGTGATTCGAACACTCTAGTATCG
>JAFMSR010000006.1:46178316-46335271 GCA_022818135.1 Saxidomus purpurata
TTTTTTTCTTTTTTTTTTCTTTTTTTTTTTTTTTTTTTTTTTTTTTTTTTTTTTTTTTTTTTTTTTTTTTTTTTTTTTTTTTTTTTTTTTTTTTTTTTTTTTTTTTTTTTCTTTTTTTTTTCTTTCTTCTTTTTTTTTCCCTCTCCCCCTCCCCCCCCTCCTCGAAGGTCAAGGTTATATCTCGGGTCACTTATGACTCTAGAACTTTAAGAAATGGCACTTGGATTATGTCCTGTTTGTCTATATCAAGTCGTATCAAAGACATTGTGTTCAGTATTCCAACAAAACTTGGTAGAAATGATTCCTTCTATCAGGTTCATGTTATTAGGCCCTGCAAGATTAAGTCACATTGCATATAACCCTTATTCCACTTTTAGCTCTACTGGACAAAGTTGAGCATAGCTTCTGCTGTGGTGGTTTGTCCGTTGTCTGTCTGTCCATCCAAGCCCAAACACAAAATGTAATGGGGGTAAAGTGGCTATGGCTACAATAGGTAACACTTAATTAATTCTCTTTAGTATTATTCATTATGAATGCCTTATGAGGCTATTTTTGAGCTTACGTGGCTAAAAAGCACAATAGAGAAAACAAAAGAATAGCCACACACCTGCCACGTTTTAGTATGTCCGTCTGTCTGTAAACTTTTCCTTAATAAAGCTCTACTGGCCGCAGTTTTCATTTGACTTTGATGAGACTTGCTGACAAGGATCCCTGCAATTTGTAGATATTCCCAATTGTTTTTTGGGTCAGTGGGTCAAGATCACAGTCACCTCCAATAGCAATTCCTTGATAACATTCTACAGGTTACAATTTGTATTCAACTTTCATCAAACTTGCTAACAAGGTTCCCTGCAAAATGTAGATGATCCTTGTAGTTGTTGGGGTCAAAGGTCACAGTGACCGCTGTTAGAGTTCTTGATCATGCTCAACATATGACAGTTTTCATTCAACTTTCATCAAACTTGTTCAGAAGGTTCCCTCTAACATGTAGATGATTTCTATTTTGGGGGGATGAGTTGGTCAAAGGTCAAGGTCACAGTGACCTCCCACTATATTTTCCTTGATAATGATCTACATGTCACAGTTTTCAATTAACTTTCATCAAACTTGCCCAGAAGGTTCTCTGTAACATGTAGCTGGGCCCCATTGGTTTTGGAGTTAGTGGGTTAAAGGTTAAGGTCATACATATGGTTGAATTAGAATCATCGCCACAGCACACTCACGACTAAACATTTGTATAGAACATGGAAGGAGACTTTCACTGTTTTGTAAAGTATGAAAACACTATAAAAGATGCATTCGCTGTGCAAACGTTTTTGAAGGTTACATATCTTGACTACAAATATGTGAATGATATTAAAATATTTTGAAAATAGAATAGTCTGTTTGAGTGATTTTGTATGACAGCTGTACTTTTATATAAAATAAAGAGGAAACAGGCTATATTTTACTGGAGAAGATCATCTTTGAAATCAAATCTCACAAATACGTTTTTACGTGTGCAAACGGATTCGTAATGCACAATAATTAAACTTTTGAAAAATATATGTCTTATAAATTTACTTTAAAGATAAAATTGTCTGTTTGCAAATTATTTTCAGTGAGTACAAATATTTTATATCGCTCGGAAATTGTCGAGCAGTTCCGATTATTTTCGGTGACTTCGGGAAATCTTACGAATGGATGCAGACAGCAGATGATTTTTGGTCTGGTAATGAATGTAAGAATGACACATAAAATGAAAATAATATTAATATAAAATATGGAAGGGCATTTAAGTATATATTCTGTTCGTGTAACTGACATCTGTATTGACAACTGTACAGAAGTAATGAAGGAGTATATATTGTGTTCGTGTAACTGACATCTGTTTACCTGTCGATGGGTTTTTATTGACAACTGTACAGAAGTAATGAAGAAGTTCAGGAGGCATTTTTAAACTAGATCTACTGAAACTAAACTTACTCGAATAACTGTCATCAAATGAAATCTTGCTTACTCACAATAATGAACGGAATTAAGTAGATCTAACTAGATGCCCGTGTGCAACATGTCGAGCCCGCCAGCTGTCAAAAGGACTAACTCCTTACCAAGTAGAGATATGTCAAAATATACCTAAATATTGGATGTAAAATGCATGTTGTACCACAGAAAAGTGGTCTCGATTTTTCTCCAGTCGGCCAGTAATAAAATCAAGGACTGAAAGTGCTGGAGGATCGATTGTCTCTGAACAACACAGTCTGCACACATACATGTGTAAATATCAGGACAACATAGACTGTACACATACATGTGTGAATATCAGGACAACCCTTGCACGAGTAAAGTTATAAACTGGAGACACAACTGTCCACAAATTTTGACCTTTCACCATTTGTGTAAACTTTACTTTTGAGATAGGAAGCTTACATTATGTCATTCAGTGACTATGTTCAACTACCCTATGAAGTATTAAGCTGTGAATCGTAACTGAGAAATGGATTTTGACAAAACTGAACTGAAAGTTTATGGTTTGAACAACTTTAAATGAAATTCAAAAGTTATGGGATATGCCCATAAGGTTGATTGTATTGTGCGAATTAATTCGGATTTAACGTCGCACCCATCAGCTAAGGTCATATTGCAACTTTCGGCTTTCATGGAGGAGGAAGACCCTGGGTGCCGATTCCCTGTATCAGAATTTGGGGGTCATTTAGAAACTCCGAGGGTCATACCCTTTATTGTAAAAAATAAAAGGCATGACTATGTGTTAAAGAAGTTTTATTCAGTTTACTTCTGTAAAACTGCATGTGATACATCACAAAATGGTGGGTAATCAAAGGGTTGGCAAGACAACAGGTGTTTCTCTTTGGATGCTTTCCATTTTGTCACTGCATCTCAAAAGTCAAATTGTCCACAAAGCGAATGTTTCATAAGTGCATTCAACCATAGACATTAAACTTGGATATTATTTGACACACTTACACCCCTTTCAAAAGTGACAGTCTGATCGAAATGACTACAAAATGATCATTAAAATCACTCAGAAAGACGTTTTTGTTTCCCCTATTAAGGTTCGTCGACCATCTCTTGTTGTGCGTCTACGATCTATGATGACGGTATCATAGGAATCAGCACACACAACAACGCAATGGTACAATTAAAATGCGGGTCGATCCGAAATCAGACGACAACGACGACGCAATAGGGTCAAAATTAGACATATCCCATACCGGAAGCGTATTTTATCAACAATTTATCTTGCATTTCGAAGCGTTTTGAGAGGTTTTGAAATGTTGTTTTTGTAGTAATTTGATCATACACATTTTAATTGCGTCATAGAAGACGCTCTTTGCTATTTATGTTGCGTCGTTGACAAAATGAGTGTGTCAAAACCGCAGAAAACGCGCTCTCGCGGAAACACTGAATTTAGTGTATCCGGTGTATCGATACGTATTTCACGGGTCTTCTGTCCTCTGGCCTGTTTCGTCGGGCCCTTAAGGGTGTTTCTCTTGGTGCTCTGCCTTCTGCAAAGGCATTGAGTACATACGTTTTTGGTTCTCAAGGTTTGCTTTTTTATATATTTATACACGAGCTTTTTGTGTTTTCATACCATGCCTTTTTGTTTCCATTCGTGTGTTAGAGATTCACCTAGCAGGGATTACTTTTATTTACACTGTCCTGTGACTTTGGAACATGGTGGGGGTAAGAGTGAGGTTGGGCCCAACCGGTTTGCTCCCCAGTGGTGTTTTTGCCACTGACCGTTCCAAGTGCCCCACTGTGTTCCTTTTAATTGTTCTTTTTGTCCTCGTTGTTTGCTTTGTATGCTAATGTGTGTTGGTAGTGTATATGTGTGTGTGTACTGATTGTGTGTGTGTGTCGTGTGTGTGGCGTGTGTGTGTGTGTGTATGTGTTGGTGGTGTGCCTTCTGGGTGCTGTGGGGTTCTTTGGGGAGGCTGCGTTTTTGGTACGTGGCGTTCCCTGTTTGATATTATTTTTGTTTTTACATTTCTCATGTCACACCGGTCTGATAAAAACCGCGTAGGAAAATAGTTCTATACAGAACAGATACCTCGTTGATTTAAGTTACAAATTATAAGAAAAACAACAATATAATATTATGCTATTCTGTGATGTTTTGATATTATTAAGAAATGTTACTATATAATTTTTAAAACAGAGGACAGTAATATAGAACTACTTTTCGGTCGTATTCGACAAAAATTTGTGTTAAGAGTTCGGCCGTAAGGGTCTGAAATACTCTGTTAACTTTGGATACGATTGAATAAATTCAATCGATCCAATAACAACAAAGGGAAGTAATTTTAAAAACAAAGGTAGCTCATGGTGGTGAACATTTGTGCCAAGTTACATCAAATTCCTCCATGCAGAAGAAGAAATGCTCCGGACAAAGATATTCTTAAATTTGACCTTTAACAAGTGCCAAGTTATTTAAGAATCCCTTGATCCATGGTACACTTGATAAGTTACAGCCCAGACAAACTAAACTCGGACGGACGGAAAGACGCACGCGCGGACGCACGCACGGACGCACACTGAACTATGGACAACTATAAGCGGCTCGACATTAAAAGTATTTACGACGATAAATCAGCTTGTAAAAACAAAAATAAGATAAGATAAGAAATTTAAACCAATTTAACCAGTACCAAATATCTGAAGCCTAGAAAAGTTTTCTTGTTGTCAAATTCAAGAATGACCTTGTCCGGAGCATTTCTTCTGAGGCATTTTGATGTTACTTGGCACAAATGTTCACCACCATTAGACGGAGTGTCATGCGCAAGAACCAGGGCCCTAAGTCTAAGGTCAAGGTCACACTTAGAGGTTAAAGGTCTGCTGCATTAAGATTAATCAACAAAAACACAGCTAGATTGTTATCTATTGAAGACATTTTAATTCCGATACACGTATAGGTTAAAAGTATTCCGAAATTAGTTATCTGTCTAATAAGTATAAGTTTTAACAATTAAGAAACCCTAAGCGGTACAGATTTCAACGTTTTCGTAGACGTGAAACTTTTAATCATGCATGTCGGCATGAAAAATTGAGGATGACACAAAATGAAGATGATAGTTTCCTTTTTTACCATTTCAATACAATTGTTGGATAATGACATTCTAAATGATTTAAAATAAGCTAAACATACAATTGAATTTGTATGAGATAAATTTCCCGGACCCGGAGACAAGCTATACTGTAGAAAGTATGTAGGTCCAGGTCCGGACTTTTGGTCTCGAGATCCGTTTACATGGCCAACATATATATCCACGACCAATATCATAAAATCAAGGGAATTAAGTCAAATTTCATGTGTCATCACGGTGTCTCCAGAGTTACCCTTCTTTTATCGATATTTGCGAGCGTGTATGATTTATGGGGCCATAAAACCAGTCACGTGTAACTGCGCCTGCCAAACAGGATAAACAATATATCGTTTTTTTTAAAACCTAGATTATCTGTACCCTAAAGGAGAAGTGAAAGTTGAATTGTTACTAATTTAGGTAAAAGGGGCAATTGCGTTTTTCCTTTGACCATTATAATTATACCTGAACGATGGAAACCTTTATCTATTACCTTATTTTCAATAAAATAATATGAATAAGATTGTTTCAAGTGGAGAGCACAATATCATTAAAAACGTTTTTTTTTATATAAAATTTAATGAATTTGATCATACTTAATGTAAAATGAGGTACGTTGAAAATACGAATCCAGTGATAGTAATAATAAATGTTGACAATAGTAACAGATCAAGGAACTCAAAAAGCTGTTACACTCGTTGTTCTTGACATATTGGAATGAATCTAAAAAACTTAAATTGCCGACTGACCTCTTTGCTCGCGCGTTAATCTGTTTGTTCATGTGAACAAATAACTTATAAAAAATTGAATGATGAACATGAAATTCAAGAACATGCGTGCATGGCAAATCAAATTCTATCGGGGCATGGGAAAGACACGATGTGCTTTTTAAATGTAGATAACTGGTGAACTTTTTATATAATCTTCTACAAGTTTGGGTAATTTCCTATTTCAAAGTCTGCACACATATCAATATTTGCTTATGTACATTTTTTTCACACAAAAAGTTACACTGTTAAAAGAGAAAACAACATTCAAAAACAAATGCATGTCTTCGGAAAGCTTTGAAAGACAAAACATACGCGAATTTAGACTACCTAGTTTTTACTGCATCTGTATAGTGAAAACAAACGTAGATCTTCAAGACATTCCCTTTCTACCCAACTGCATAAAATGACATTTTCACCTTCCTATCAAATGAAATCAACTGGCGCTGGGGTCACAGAATAGTGAAAACCACTATTTCAAGTTAGACATGTATAAAATATGTCTCTGTCTAAGTAAATGAAAAAGAGAAGAAAAAAACATAAATACATATTTTAACATTTTACAAACTTACTAAAATTATGCAAATGATAATATTATTTATTAAGAAAACATACGGGTCTTCGCTTTTTAAACTTGTATGAAATATGATGAAAAGTTATATAAATTATCATTGTATAGTTATTGAATTCAGTAAAATATATTCGTTTCATTGACAGAATTTTTTTTCTTTTGAATCGGTATATATAAAGCATAAAACAAAACCCAATTACATCTTTAAGCATATATAAAATGTATTTTAACATGATTTTATATACTGAATGTTGTACAGGAGGACAAAAAATTTAAGCATATCATTACGGGTCACCATAAATATTACGTAATGTCCGGCCATAAAACTTTTTAACTTAGCAGACGGATCGATCATTCGGGAGTGTTCGAGCGTGAAAGTTGGAAAATTAGAATATACATATACGTTTGAGAAAAACTAAAAACGAACTTTTTTTCATTTTTTCTTTTTTATTTAAATGATATCACCCATGTTTTATTCTGTTCCGTTTGGGAACGTAATAGTTTGAAAATTTGCGATTCGATTGGTGGGCGAATGGGGTCAAACACTAAAACAGGTTATTTCTGACTCAGTCTTATTTTACTGCCAATATAAGATATAACTGTAAATTTTAAAGCTTTTTCATTGAGAACTAAACTAGAACCTATACGGCACAAAAAACATGGTTGATAGCGGGGCTCGAACGTATATTTACCTTAAATCAAAATATATAATAATACAATAAAGTTATCCAAGGGCAATATATGATATATCTACATTATAGGATATTATGTTTTGTGAATTCTAACTAGCAACATATGTGACGTGTAATTGCTCTGCAGCAATGCACATAGTAATTACAAAAACATAAATCATGAATGATAGCTTACATTACGGGACCAAATATGAAACTCAAGTGAGGCGGAAAATGAAGATGTTGAATAATATCATTCAGAGAAAGATATATTTGACAGCAATATAGAAGGCGTGTTTGAACGAAAATTATGAAACTTAGAGGTGAATTCAGGGCCGCAGATTTTGCGGTTTTCTTGTGTTCAGTGGGAGTGTGTCTGGTAATTGGAATTGTGTTCGCAGTCCGAGAAAGGAAAAGAAACACAACTGTGAACTATTTTTTGGCAAACAGGAATTACAGGATATTACCTCTAGCACTTTCATATGTTGTCACGTTCCAGTCGTCTTTGCTGTTATTGGGGTTCCCAGCTGAAGCATATGTTTACGGTATTGGGATGGTGTATTGTGCCATTGGAGTTATTATGGCTTATACATTTACCGCAATCTTTATTGTTCCAGTCTTACATCCTTTGAAATTAACCAGCGTTTATGGATATTTTAAACTTCGATTCGGAAATAACGTATTGAGATATATAACTGTTGCCATCGGAATTACGTACAATTTGTTCTATATGGCAATAATCATTGTAGGCACGTGCGTTGTCATAGAAACCGTGCTCGAAATTCCATTCTGGGCTACCATTCTCATTTATAGCGTTTTGACGTCAATTTATACTTCGTTGGGTGGTATGAAGGCCGTTATTTGGACTGATGTTTTCCAGTTGATAGTCATGGTGTGCGGCATCTTTACAGTACTGATCAAATCAAGTTTGGACGCCGGAGGCTCAAAGAAAGTTTTTCAATATTCACGTGACCGACTTCGAACAGATTTCCGCGTTGATCCCACCATCCGTTTTCAGTTTTGGAATGTCTCCTTTGGTTCATTCAGCACATTGTTGAATGTAACTTTAACCCAACAAGCAATGCAAAGAGTATTTTCAACTCCAACTGTGAAATCAGCAAGGTATATGTACTTTATTTGTTCACCGATCTATGCTCTTTTTGTAGTGTTGGTTACATTTCAAGGTGCAACAATATTCGCATATTTTGTGGAAAATGGATGTGACATTGTTGAGGTTGGGCTAGTGAGTAATGTAAACACAATAGTACCTGTCGCAGTTCTAGAACTGTTCCGACATCAGCCCGGACTAGCAGGTTTATTTACAGCTTCGCTTTCAAGTGCAGCACTCAGCACTCTGTCGTCGTGTCTAAGTGGCCTGTCAGCAATTACATTTGAGGACATGATCAAGGTGAAATACCCTGATATACATGCAGATAAAGGAACAAATATTTCAAAATGTCTTGTTATACTATACGGACTGCTCACAGTGGTATTTGCGTTTGGCATTGCAAATATTCCCGGATCAATAGCATCGACTGCCTTTAGACTTATGTCGTGTATTGATGGACCAATGTGTTCGATATTTTTACTTTCGATTTTGTACCGGGGATCAACAACAAAGGGACTTGTAACAGGTACTTTGTGCGGAATGGCCGTTTCCGTATGGTTAAACATAGGCAGCAAGTTCTCTGGTGTTCCTCATTACCAACATCTGCCACCTGGACCTACTGACCAATGCTACATGTACACCGACACGTCATCCCTGTATAGAAATATATCCAGTACCGTCAACTCTACTGTCTTTGTAGCAGAAAATATAACCTACTCCCTCGCTTATAATACGTCTACCGCGTTAGTGCCTATGACGTCGCAACCCAATAATGAAGGCAGCCCAGACCTTACAACCTTACAGCGGATTTACAGCATCTCCTACGTTCTGTTTTCAATGATTGGTTTAATAACGTCTTTGTTGGTCGGATTTGTGGTCAGTTTATTTACAAATCCTCCAGAGTCATACGACAAACGATGTTTGTTTTCTTTAAGAAAACATGTAATTGAAGAATTATGGACAAACAAGGAAAGTGTTGCAGCAAAGCAAGATGCTCAAGTAGATGAGCAGGACATACAGACGTTTCTGTGAATAGGCGATGCACTCTGGAACCGAAATATTAACTGCTTCCGGTATATATGCTAACTTAATAGCACAATAAGCATATCTTTATACCATTTACTGTATTTAAAAACAATTCATAGTTCATCATCGGCACGTGGTGCGTAATTTGCACGTTCTCGTCGACACTGTCCTGCTTCAAGAAAGGGAAAATGAGTGCACAAAATGCCGAATGGATCTCGAAACGGAAACTAAATTAAATATAAAACACATTTTTATAAACTATAGTGATGTAGATATTATATTCACAGGTGCATTTTAAACGGTTTTTTTCCATGACTACCATGGAAAATCTGTTCGATCCGATAGCTACATTTTGTACACCGTGGTCAGTATTTAGCTCAAACATCTTCAGCGTACCCGGCCAGTCTATACCTAACCCTCAAGTTTTATCAAAATACCATATAATGGTGATGACGATGTCAGAGGACAAAACATTATCATCTATTAAATATAAACGTAACATTCAAGTTTTACTTATTAACATGATATTTAGTTAGACGGATCATACCAGTCAAGCATGCAGGGCGGCATTGAGTTGTATATCAACCTTATATCGCGGTGACATATCGAAACAAATGCAGGATGTCACACTGCATGTTATATATTGTCTTTCTTTTCACAAAACATGTTATCACGGCGTTTGCAATAAAAAAGTAGCATAATAATTTCTGCACAGAATAAATTCTGTACAGAATAGTGGTTGCTAATTTTTACCACAGTGTGTGCAGCTTTCGCGATACATGCATAATTACAACTTCTATGCATGATTTTTGCACTTTCATCCGGTTCCACGTTAAGTAATCCTAGTGCAACCGTTAGCATACTAATGCCAAGCACCTAATTCTATGTATTTTGCAGATTTAATTCATTTTGTTTGAGTAAACATGTGTAAATTTTTCACTGGCGGCCATTTGTCGCAATGCATTATTGGTCGTTTTTTGCCAGTATCTGTCATAGTTGTAAACCAAAACATGACCATAATCTATACAAAGTACTAAAAATCTGTCTTGTAAAAATGAAAAGAACAAAACTTCTGTCTGATACAATAATCTGCACAGACAAAAATTTGGTTCACTACGATTCTGTACAGAAAATAAAATACTTTGTGTCTGTGTCTACTCTGTACAGAAAACAGAACTTCTGTATGCATTCTGCCCAGAATTGGTATAGATTATGTACAGAATTGGCTCAGAGTTTTCGTTCAGGCTAAAATACCCAGTTTATCTGACTAAAAAGTGCATTGACAGAGGGTATCGCCTTCCGTGAGTTATAACTTTGGTTAAAACATGTAAAACATCATTAATTCAATATTACTTTAAAACCAAATTTACAAAGATGAAAATAAAGATATTCCAAGAGTGCAATATGCCGGTGCATTTCAGATGGCAGAGATGAATGTGCAGATTCGATTTTTTAATAATACTGACTCGTTCTATTTTGGGTAAGTGTTATAGGCAAAAGCAATCTGATTAAAATCATCTCCTCAAAAACGCTACGCTTGCTTAGGAAGATAGACACTGATATGCAAATACCCGCATTTCATTTCATACATTGATAACCACATTCATTTTCAAATGTTTCTTTATATCCTTTTCGCAAATTTGAATATGAATACAAAGAAGATTAATGCCTTTTAGTCAAACGTTTATCACATGAACAATCCTTGTAAGCAGTTTAAAATGGTGTTACAAACTATGAATGTGTAAGAATTTTGGCAAGTTACAAAACAACTCGTTTTCCGCAGGTAAACGGTGTTTTGTAAATTCATTGCACGGATACACCGTACAATTTCATAGTCTGCACTTCTTTAAAAAAAACTGATCAAGCATAATTAATCGCTTGTTTATAAGAGTGTCCAACATATAAAATTTTGACGTTTAAGTTTATGAAATATATAGTGAACATCATAGTTACATTTCTTTGTCAAATGTTTTCGATTAGGTTGCATCGCAACTTGAGGCATGTTTTGTAAACAAATCTTTTAGTTTGATTACGAAGATATCGTCCGTAGCTTAATGAATATAGGGTTAACCGTATTTGCCACTGTATATACGTTTTTTAATGGTCCTCGCCGAGGGAACCGCATATGACGTGCAACATGCACTTCGGTAAAAATCATATGCGGAGCTTCCGGAATTCCATATGCGGATAAATGTAAAGGAAAAACAAGGTAGGTGATGTTACATTTGTCCATTTTTCATATAATCAAAGAAAAATTGCAAAAAAAACTCGAATGCTATTCGACCCTCACATAAATTCCGCATCTCTCCATATATGTTGTTTGCTTGTACGTTTAGAAATGACAATGAAAACTTTGAACATAGTATCTGACAAATGTGAAAGAAAGTTGTCAACAATTATAAATGATCATGTTTTTGTTGTAAATCGGATTTATGGCGAATTATGAACAAAGAATATTAGAAAATATGTACATATCTGCTATTGGAAGAATAAAAAACATACACAAAATGATCTTGGAAAGAATTCGTCGACAAAAAAGTAGATGCACTACATATGCGCAGTGTGCACTTCATATGTGCTAAAAGATGTTATATGGGAATGTTCAAAACTTTTATGATTCATAACGCACTACTTCTTGAGTTATTTTCCAAAACGTTTGATGATACACCTATAAAAATCCGTTTATTGTAGCAAATATCACTTGTAAAATTTTGATAAGCAAACAAAAGTATGATATTATTAGGAAATTCACTCCAAAACTGATAACTTTAACTTTGCTTTACACACGTTTTTATACATCAGCATATTACGAAATAAATATTTTATCACAAAAGCTCATTTGACCCATCTCCGGAATGTGAGCTCAAAGTTTTAGGTGTTCACTGTGTAGCACAAGGATTAATGTCTCTCACGGCGATTCTGGCATGCTGAGATCAATCATTAGCCCCGCAATTACGTTTCAACGTTTAACCCACAAGACCATCCCACTTTGAACAAAATTCAAGATAGGAATTTCTCACAAAACAGTTTTAATTTTGTGCATATAGATGAAGATACTATTATATCTAAAATAACTGATAAGTTTAATGTGAGGAGATAAAATATGAATTAAAATGCTTAAGTATGGTAAATTTTCACTCATTGGACCGCTTTCAACTAATTTTGACACTATTTTTGACAATGTTTTATGCTTTCAGGAAAGGTCATGGTTGCCGGACTGTAATACTAACATTGTTGGAGGATTGGAGGCAGGCCCTCGACGAAAATGAGTATGTAGCAGCAGTCCTCGTGGATCTGTCAAAGGCCTTTGATTGCCTCCCTTACGATATCATGCTAGCAAAATTGTCATAACATGGCTTGTCTGAAGCAGCCTCAGCCCTTTTGCAGTCGCAAACAGCAATTTAAAATTGGAATTGGAAATATAGTTAGCTCATGGGCTTGTACAACTGAAGGTGTGCCTCAAGGTTCAATTTTAGGTCCGTTACTGTTTAATGTATTTATAAATGATATCTTTTGTTTCATACACAGGGGTACATCATAACAACTACATTAATACAAGTTTTGCAAAGCGAAAGTTATGTACCTCTTGACTAGTTTAAATGTAACAAAATGCAAGCCAATTCAGACAAGTTTCAGTCTATAGCAGTAGGCAAAAGATCATTTTTGAAACATCCAGTTTTTTTTCCATAGGATCCAGTAACATATCCTGTGAAGACACAGTTAAAGTATAGGGTAGAGATATGAATTATAAATTAAGTTTTGACAATCTGTAAAAAGGCCGGAAGGCAGATAAATATTTTGAAACGAACTGGAAAAGATTAAATTAAACTTAAAAAGCTGAAAAATTTTCATAAATTTATTTTGTTAAATTTCAATTTCTGCTCTATGGCTTGGCACTTTTGTTCTGGAACAAATACTTGAAAAAGGAAAGAATACAAGAAAGGGCTCTGAGATTTGTGTATGATTATTCCTAGAATGAACTGCTATACTGTAAACTGCATGTTTTGTTTTGTTTTGTTTACTGTTTGGAGTATTTCCGACAATAATTATTTCCTGAAATAAAACTTAACTCATCTTATTTCAACCCACTGTGACTATCTTTGTTCACCGAGACGTACAATTTAAGACACTCTCTGAAGATCAATGTATATAAATTACACAAAATATGTGTAATGCATACAAAGATGTAGCACATGTGTCAAACATTCAGCATAAGTGATTCGTTGCGCAAGAAATACATGCATTAAATTGTGTGGCGGCTCAAGAATTTGTCGTTCTGGCATGTTGGTATCCAGGTGAACAACTTGAAATCTTGATCAATATTATATAACAGAAATGTATGCATAGGACATGGATGATTCCAGTTTAGGCTACAACTCCCACCTTTACGGGGGGCATGCACAAATAAAACCTCATTGGGGTCATATGTTTAAAGGTCAAGGTCACGGGGGCCTGAAATGAGAAAAGTTTTGTCCGCTCTTTATGTTGGATTTTCATAAAACTTTGTAGGAAGCATCAGTATGAAGTGCAGGTGTGTAAATTAATATTTGGGGTCATCTGGTTATAATTTAAGATCACATGAGCCTGAAATGTAAAAACGTCTTGTTTGCTCTTCGTTTCCAAAACCCCATGCATTTTCATCAAACTTGGTGGAGAGCATCAGTATGATGTGTAGCTGTGTATAAAATTACAGGTCACTTTGGGGTTTCTTACCCCAGCGAGTTGAATTTTCGGGAAGGGAGGTCCTAATCTCCACCCCCCCCCGTTTTTTCCGTCGGTAGGGATGGGAGCAGATGTGTTTAAAAAACAAGAGGGCCATGATGTCCCTATATAGCTCACTTGCGTACAAGTGCACTTACCTAAAGCAGTCACTTGTTCCAAGCGGAAGTCAGTAGTTGCTAAGGTCAGTGGTTACTTGGTAAGTCAGTGGTTGCTATAGGAACTCATTGAGAGCTAGGTTTCTCATATCTCTATAATATAAAGACAAGGGACCTCCACGGGCGTGGTCAATTTTAACCCCCGGGGCATGATTTGATCAAACTTAGATAATGATAGAGTACCACTAGACAATGTTTCCCACAGAATTTCTAAACTCTAGGCCATTAGGTTTTGGTGAAGAAAGTTTTAAAAGTTTTTCCTGTACCATGCAAATGAATCCCGGGCAGGGTCAATTTTGGCTCTTGGGGCATGATTTGTAGACACTTTAAAAGAGGTACATAAGTAACTGTTACACACTAAATTTCTCGGCACGAGATCTTTTGGTGTTTTGGAAAAGAGATTTTTAAAGGTTTTCCTATATATGTCTATGTAAAAATATTTACGCTTAATGACAAATCTTAACTTTATGCCTGGTGGTTTAAGAGAGGATTTTTAAAGGTTTTTCTATTTGTTGCCATAGCAACCAGAGTTCTGCATCGAATGAAATTGTTTGATCAATTTTTGTATAGTATTTTGTAAGATACATCCCTGCCAAGTTTCATCAGAATTGGCCTTGTAGTTTCAGAAGAGATGTCATTTGAAGTGAAAGTTGACAGACTGAAAACGGACAATCATCCATCCTAAAAACCATTCTAGTTCAATATTCGAAATGTAGTCACTCAGGAAAATAAAAAAAAATAACTCAGATAAATCAGCAATGGTAGACAGACATTCCTATGAAACAATATTACGGTCTATCCAATGGTTGCTAGAGAATATCTTGTAAAATTATTATAGCTATATGGGGAAACGAAAGGCATAATAGTGATCACATTGCCCGTCCGTCCCCCATTTCTGTGCGGAGCATAACTTGAAAGTTTTTTTAAGGAAATCATTGAATTGATACTACAATGAGAAGAGTGCAGTGTGCAAGAACCAGAACTCTAGCTTCTTTATTCCTACTGTCCTTAGTCAGAGCATTACTGCAAATGTAGTCAACCCTGCCCTTGCAATTATGCAACCACTTTATATTCATCTCTTGTAATTAATGATAGCAATTTATCAAGAGTTAAGACACCATCTGTCTTAAGAGACCACATTTTTTCAGCTTCCCCTGTATGGATGCTCAAGACAGGTTCGCCTGTATTGAAGAAAATCAATTGAAATTCTAGCATTGGATTGTAGGGTTAACGCACGTTTTTTCGTGTTATAACATCTGCAGAATCCCGAGGGATGGTCGGTGCCCGAGCCCGTTAGGGCGAGGGCACCAACATATCCCGAGGGTTTCTGCAGGTGTTATAACACGAAAAAACGTGCGTTAACGCTATTCTAGCATAAATAGCATAAAAAAATCATAAAAATAAAAATGAAACGCTCTTACTGGTACGACGTTCAATAATGCGCGGGACAACGTCCGTGTTGTTTACGTCATATTTATGACGTCACCAGCGGTTTTTAAGCCCGGCACTGTTGACGCCGTACATGATGTAAGACTTGGGAGACAGGTCCATTGTTTACAATGGCCCTGTACTGCGCATAAATGAAAACGGGTTATAACGGCGCGTGAATCTCCCCGTTAACACACGTTTTTTCTCCTGTTAAAACACCGGCAAAATGGGCAAAAACAGCACATTTTATGCTAGAATTATTGTTTTTACATTAAGATATGTTTTTATGCAGATGAATGATTTCAAGCAAATAGGTAGTAATCTGGAAATTGAATGAAAGATCTGATCCCGTAATTATGAAACATTTTTCTTGCTTGAATCGGAGTGAGCAGGAAATGTTTCCACTTGTAGCTTGAAAAGTTTGGCAGAGTTTTTTTTGTATCCACAAGACATTTTAGGAATTTTGATGAACTTGATAGAGGACCTCTAACCCAAATATGGATGAGATTTTCAAAGTTTTACCCAAAACAAGTGACCCCATAGACACAGCGAATTTGGACTCTTTTGACACCATTTGAACAAACTTATGGAGGACCACTAGCCCAAAGGTATTGAGCTTTAGGCCTTGTAGTTTAGGATTTTTTTTAATTAAAAAAAAATATTTTGACTGCCGTTGAAACAAGCAAATTCAGTGAATTTATATCCCCTGCCAAATGAAGCAAATAGCTGAAAAAGAACAGCTGAAAAGTGTATTGGTTCGTCTGTTTCAGGGATTTTTTTTAATTTCACCACCTCACTGGGGCCTCATCTCCAAGGTATTATTTTTTCCCTTCAAGTAACAGTCATAAAGAACTTTATTGTTTATGAAATAACATCCGTACCAGCGGTGTTAGTCGTTTAATAAACAATGATTTGGAGTACTGATACGCAGTAATTAGCCACGAAGGGCGAAGGCCTGAGTGGTTTATAACTGCGCATCAGTACGACAAATTATTGTTTATTAGACGATAACAACGCTGAAAAGGACGTTATTTCGATTCTAGCATGACCAGATATTACAAAAGGCGAATAAATGCAAAGCATTATTTTCTACGCGAACGCTCATTTAACGTCATGCGGTGCAATATGACGTCATGTTTACAGCATATCGGTTGGTTTAATATAACATAATTTTTCTACTCTTTGTATATAGAGACAAAATTGTGAGTCATGTTAGAATATAAGTTAGATTAAATTAGTACTATTACTTTCAGCCAACAAGAATTCTTAAGTTTCTAATAGAATAATTATGTAAGAAAAGCACCATGTCCCCTTAATTGCCTCATTCTGTAAAAATCCAGTTTCTAAAATTTTCTTTGGTAGAGAATCAAAGTTTATCATTTGTGCCAAACTTAATAAGATTCTGACAAGTCTTTTCATTTTTAAAATTTCACCACCCAATTGGGGCCTCAGCTCTGAAGGGTATCTTTTCTTCTGCATCTTACAGTGATACAGAACTCAGTTGTTGCAAGTTAAATTAAATCGGTACAATTAGTTTCAGAAAACAAAAAATTCTAAGTTTCTCAATATAATATTTGAGAAAAGCGCTTCACACCTTCAAAAGGCCTGGTTTTTTAAACAAGAGGGCCATGATGGCCCTATATCGCTCACCTGACTACCATTGGCTATAATACAAGGGGTCAAGATTTTAACATAATTCGTAGAGGTCCACTACACAATGCTAAGTAACATTCCAAATAACTATTCTCTGCCCGTCGGCCTTCTTGTTTTTTTAAGATTTCCTTATATAAGCCTATGTGAAATCAAGTCACCTTCCTCCCACGCACCCCTCTCCCGGGAAGGGTTAATTTTGACCTGGGGGTCATAATTTGAACAATCTTGGTAGAAGTCCAATAGGCATTTTTACATGCCAAATATCTAATGTCTAGGGGTTTCAGAGAAGATTTTTTAAGTTTTTCCTATATACTGCAGATTTCATAATAGCGTGCCGTTTCAGTGTTTGCTTTACACACAGGTAGTAAATGACGTCGATGTCACATTCTGTAGTTAGCTCCGCCCAAATCGATACCTTTATCTATCGTACACGTTGACTACTATACTGACAGTGCAACTAAATACTGCAGATTTCATAATAGCGTGCCGTTTCAGTGTTTGCTTTACACACAGGTAGTAAATGACGTCGATGTTACATCAACCCGGGTATTCGACTACTTCGAACGCAGATGGGTACTACTGACGACAGATGTATATACATGAACGTCCTGACATGTAAGCTGGAAAATACCTAATATCTTCTCTTTTTTATTCATTTTCACAATGTTTTCGTTCAATATGAGATTCAATATATTTGTACTAGGCAATGCTCAATTGTTTAGCTGAAAAATGATCGACGTGTTGTTACAATTGCGGAAATCAGACCAGAAATTGCAATTTTTCGGATTTTTAACAGAATTTTAAGAAATCTAATAATCGAAAGAGTCCAAAACTGCATAAATCGTAAAGCTACACATTTTCTGTAGCAGAAAAACATATTTTCGTTTCGCTATGACTGATACAGCAGCTGCAACTGACACTTAAACAAGCATGGGGTTCTTTTTGAGGGTACTTATGACGACAGATGAAAATATTATAGGGTACGTATGAACGCAGACGGTGGATACGTAAAACGCCATACGAACTGCAGATACGTAAAAGATGAAACATAAGTCTTACGATGGGAATACTGTTGATAACTTTAGTTTTTGTCTTAAACTGAAAAACTATGTATTAAAAGTAAATTATAAGTCAAGGCTAAATAGAAAACTTCAGTATCATAATGATTTTTGTAAAATTATCTTTTATTAATGAGGTACCGGACTTTTAATTTTTTGTTACAAAATCATAATACAAATTGAGGCATTACTCCGCAAAAATATATGTGACTTACTGCATTTGTATGTATTACCATGAGAAACAAGTATGGCAAGTGTTAAGTGGATACGTTTGTCGGATTTGAAGTTATTAATATTAATAACACGACTTTGATCAACGCAAAAGCTGGGGCGAGTACAACAACCCTCCTCATTCTTCGAACAGTCGGGCTAAAAATGTAATTACAAATGTATATAATATTTTACATTGGCGTTAAATGAACATGTTTGTTCCCGTGGATTATTTGTAGTAACATTGTCTCTTAGTCATTGACTAGTTACTAGTGTATGGGAAGCTTGACATCGATATTTTAGAGGCTTCGTTACAGTAGACTTAGATACCCCATTATCAATTAATTTTCTAAACTAGAGATTGTCTTTCACGAAAAAAAAGCATGTCTCCTATTATTCAGCATCATTCAGTAGAATTGAAAATGCATACCACTAAACTGTAACAATCCGATGATATACACAAGTTCAGGCTTCGCACCAATCACTTCTGTGTAGTTTTGTAGTTTTCTGACCAGTGAAACAGGATTAGTAGCACAAGCATATTAGAATATGAGACATCAAAAGACATAGTTCCGCAAAATTCATTAAACTGTAACATGCTGACGAAATGTACAACTACGCTTGACAATGATCACTCATGTGACGTTTGGTAAAATTCAGCTCCAGCGTTTAGGAGAATTAGTACGGACATTATGAAATATGACACATCAGGGTTGCAACTTCCATGGAAATCAATGAAACGGAACATGCCGACGACAATTGTGTTCTAATAGCTTTGGTGAAAATCTGGCCAAAGGTAGAGGAGAAGTAGCAAAAACATTATTAAATTTGAAGAATCAATGGCCATAAAATCCCCGAAAATCACTGAACCGGATGTGCATAACTAAGC
This sequence comes from Saxidomus purpurata, assembly GCA_022818135.1. Lineage (NCBI taxonomy): Eukaryota > Metazoa > Mollusca > Bivalvia > Venerida > Veneridae > Saxidomus > Saxidomus purpurata. The sequence goes on from JAFMSR010000006.1 coordinate 46,197,656, forward strand.
TTGGCACTGCTCAATTGACCTTACGCCAGGTTTCTTGATTGACAGATAATAATCTCTTATCAGACCAATCAAACAGCTAGCTGCTACAACACGTGGCGAATATGGTTACTAGCCGCCATTTTGTCCGACAAACATTACAATTAATCCGTTGACGGACATGCAATTTCAGGTATTTTCTATGTAAGGAAGAGTACTTCTTAGAAATAGATCTTTTTTATCGTGACAGTCATATGTTTTGTTACCGGGTTTAGTCTCTAAATTTTAAGAGTTTTGTCACGGACCAATTTTATTTTAGCTCCGTAGTGTTGTGACTCTTCATACATTTTAGAGTGATTTAATAAAATGTTTTGTAAAGTGTGTCTTATCAAAACGTGTCATCATGTTTGTGTGTGTGCGAATATATATTAGAAAATTGTTAGTGGACTTGCACATTATAAACTATAAGTGCACAATAATAGTATAAGCCACGTTGGGTCATATGACTACGGCTGGTAGCGAGGGTAAATGACTCCAATTTGTCTGTCAGTCAGTCCGATGAATCTGTTTCATTTGATTTAAAAAACAATTTAGATAAATAAATGATTTTTCTAGCTGGACATACAATTGTTTAAAATCATCTATCAGAAGTCGTATCAAAATGATATAAATATATATGCTTAGAAATGCTCTGCATATTATCAGTTTTGTTTTACTTATAGAAGTGTCACATTGCCTAAAACATAAGACCCCATAGCATGACCCAGCTCACAGAACCGCTTGCAAAAATTAAGTCTTCCACCAAATATAAAGTTAGAAACCATGGTCACACAGTTACTTTTATTGATGACACATGTTTATACAAATGCTTATTGATATCTTATCTTTAAGAGATTTTCAATTAACAGTATACTGTCAACGCATCATTTAAGAGTATTTAATAATTAATGCGCAGCGGACATAATAATGCTACCGTAAATATTTGATAACGGATTCAATGATGCTTATTAAAATAACGCATATGCAAATAACTAGCTTGAAGCCGCAGGCGTTTCGAAAATTTTGTACCCCCCCCCGCCCCTTTAAACTAAATTCACACTTTTATAGATTTACTTTTTGAAATCATCAAAAGGATCATAGTACAGTTAAATATTATCGAATAAAGAAATAAAACTAATGATTTCAGATTTAGTTCAATAGAGATCTGTTTGAGCGTTTCCTGTGTTTGTCGGACTTCGCAGGAGTAGTGCCCCTTGATTTCGGTGGGCGTGGCTACATCTCTCCTGGCGTAAGGTCAATTATCCTAGGTTAAGTGGAAATCTGCCGGATGTTATAGGAGAATTAGCCATAACATCATAAAATTACATGTATCAAGGGCGGTTATTCCACTGAAAATCATTGAACCGGAACATGCCGATAATATGTACAACTACGCTTATGTGAAGTTTGGTGTAAATCCGCCACGTGGTGTCAGAGGAGCTGCGTGGACACTTAATGACAAAAAAAGTGACAGACATGTATCACTAATAAATATGTCTCTCACGGAGGTGGGATACATAATTATTATCAGTATATACATGCTAGATCCTTCTACATAGACTAAACAACTGCCATACTGAATGTTATTACATGTAGTTTAAAACCAATTTTTACCCTGATTGGAAAACACCTATTCATGCTTTCTACTTGTTACACATCTGCCGTTATACGTATCCTCATTTTATAACAATCTGCGTTCGTACGTATCTCCTTCGGTCGTCAGACGTATCCGTTTATCTTCACCCACCTCTATAAATTTGCTTATATCAAAACGATACCACTAATTCCAAAGTCTAGGGCTGTTTGTATTGATACTTTATACATTTGTCTGTATACGTGTCTAAGGTCATTGATATATATTGTTATTATAAGCAAATAAAGGTCGGACCTAAAAAGAGAAATAATAAAACTATCGGGGTTATTCCAGCGTGCCTGTCATGACGTACATGTATATACATCTGTCGTCAGTAGTACCCATCTGCGTTCGAAGTAGTCGAATACCCGGGGTGTACATTCTGTAGTTAGCTCCGCCCAAATCGATACATTTATCTATCGTACACGCCGACACTATACTGACAGGACAACTAAATATACAAGTTTACACATCTTCAAGCTACAATTGCGACATTATTTGATTTTTTTTATGAATCTAGTGCTTATGTATTCTTATAAGATAAAATCGGTTAATTTTAAACCTCGAAAGTTTACTTCATAAAACAACTGTACTGAAACTAAATTAAGATCTATTCAATTTTTACAAACGAAACCGAACTGCGTGTTGTATAATCAACACGAAACAAAGATTTTACACTTTTATGTTATTTGGTCCATATGATAAAATTTTGATGGAGGAAAATGTGTCCTCGGCTATGTCTCTGAAACGTTTGCTGTTCTAAGAAGACACGGTTGTATAGAATCTGACTTATACGACTACGTTTAGAATGAACTGTTTTAAGACATTTTATATTCGTGAATCACTGTTGAACATGCAGAGAATATAGCACCCCTAATCATCTTTCCTGTATATTTTTTCATACGGGAAATCCTTTTTAAAGCGAGATTAGAAATGTATGATATATATAGTTGTTGTTTTGTTGCATCATCGTCGATTAAACCGAAATTCACCTTCGTAAAATTTATAAAAAAAAGTCTCGATCAGTGACTGACCACACTTTAAAATATACATGGTACATGCGCTCGGTGTACCATCTCAGATTCAGGTAAATGTGTCGCTGTACAAATTTAACTTACGAAAAGTCAAATCGTATGTCGATAAAATAAACACAAATTGAAAACATCAATACTTGGCTCGATTGTACATGTAATCGTTACCAATGAAGTGAACGAAACTACTTATAAAACAAAGTAAATTTCATTTGTACTGGCGATATGACAACTTGTAGTTTTTAGTTTTCACTTTTATGATATTTTACTTTTTATATTCATTGAGGAAATAAACACCAAAAATAAAAAAAAAATAAAAAATGCATTTAAATGTCTAAATAGTTGGACTACCGGTATAGGTAAACGCTCTACTTTTTATTTTTGAATGCATTTACTACTGGTTTCTCCAGTTTTACGCAACGACTCTGATGACATGTGCGCTAGATATCTTCAGCAGGGATTGTAGAAATAATCTAATAGTCAAAAGTGTACATGATAGATATAAATCCTGTCTTTAGAGAAACAAACAAAATTTAACGGTTTTTGTTACATTTCTTTCTACACAGATTATCATTTTAAAGATTTCAGAGCATCGACAGAAACATTTTAGCAGAAACACTACAGCACGTGCACAGCATGCGCGGTTGTAACAAGATATCAGTACAGTCGTATTTTATAATGCATAATTCGAGTATTGCGATCCGATCATTTATAGACAAATTATTATAAAAGTGCGAAATCGAATGTATATTTACAATATTTTTTATTTACTCTACTTCTGTGACAGATATATAGGGTACACTAAATTTATGTAAGTGAAATGACACTTGTACTGGATTTACACGTACATGTTGTATGCGTATATCCTTTTCTTTGATGGGACTCTAGCACACAAGCTACATGTACGTAAACCCCGGCTAAACACTTTTGAATGCCGTAAATAAGATGACCGATTTATATTTTTTTCTCAGTTGTGTCATGGACGTATCTATGAGGTTATCTGAGTGTAAAATGTAGCTCCGCCTACAGACGCTTTAGTCATTCATTACCTGTATTCAGTCGATACGCAACAAACACTGAAACGGCACGCTATTATGAAATCTGCAGTAAGCCTATGCAAAACCAAGTGACCCCCCAGGGCGGGGTCAGTTTGACCTGGGGTCATGATTTGAACAATCTTGGTAGAGGTCCACTAGCAAATGCTACATGCCAAATATCTAAGCTCTAGGCCTTGTGGTTTCAGAGATTTTTTAAAGTTTTCCCTGTAAGCCTATGTAAAACTAAGTGACCCCCCGTGCGGGGTCAGTTTTTACCCAGGGATCATAATTTGAACAATCTTGCTAGAGGTCCACTAGCCAATGTTACATGCCAAATATCTAAGCTCTAGGCCTTGTGGTTTCAGAGAAGAAGATTTTTAAAGTTTTTCCTTATTATGTAAAACTAAGTGACTCCCCCTACAGGGTCAATTTTGACCCCAGGGTCATAATTTGAACAATCTTGATAGAGGTCCACTAGACAATGCTACATACCAAATATCTAAGCTCTAGGCCTTGTGGTTTCAGAGAAGATTTTTAAAGTTTTTCCAATATAAAGCCTACGCAAAACAAAGTGACCCCCCGCGCGGGGTCAATTTTGACCCGGGGGTCATAATTTGAACAATCTTGGTAAAGGTCCACTAGACAATGTTACAAGCCAAATATCTAAGTCTAGGCCTTGTGGTTTCAGAGAAGATTTTTTAAGTTTTTCCTTTTTGTTGCCATAGCAACCAAAGTTCTGCATGGAATGGAATTCTTTGAGCATCTTTGATAGAGCTTCATGCAAGGAACATCCCTGCAAAGTCTCATCAACATTGGCCCAGTGGTTTCAGAGATGTCGTTTGAAGGAAATGGTGGACGGACGTAATGCGATCCTAATACATGTGAGCTAAAAATCGGAAAGTGTATCGGATGAGAAATTTGAACGAGTGATCATTAAATCATTTGAGCCAATTACAATTTAATTTCGATATCAACCGGTTTCAGAGAAATAGAATTTTTATGATGGAAGAAGAAACGGGCAACAACTCTTGAGACACTTATCCAATCTTGATTAAAGTTGTATGTGCGCCTCAGCATTAGGGTTTCAAAATCGGACAGAAATGGTAATCGATGATCGGAAATAATCGGACACCTGCTTTCGATCAATCTTCGATTATGTAATCGAAATTTTTCTACAAAAGGATTTAAGTACACAATATATTGTCACAACTTTAATAAACATTTTTGATAAAATTTATACTAAAACAAGTCAATAACAGTCAACACTGAACAATATTTTCAATCCCTTGTAAGCTCTCAAAATAGCAGACGCCATTTTTGTAGTCAGAGTGACCTCCCTTGTGAGCTGTTTAAACAACAGCAAGAAAAAAAGGACCCAAGAAAAAAAACTACCGACAATCGATTTTTGATATGGGTTTTCGATCATCGGCGACTTGGTCAGTGAACAGGACTCGACACTAACGCAGTCCCGCGACCCCGACGACACCAAAATCTTGGGAGGGACTCCTGAGCTTCCAAGTCAGTTGTTCCCTCGGGACTCCTACGTGTTCGGAGAAAAAATCAATAGTTCTGTTAATAATGTAGGGGGTATTTGTACGCATGGTTTTTTCAAAAGGACGCTAAAAAAATCCGATGACAAATCCACGGGACGCATGAAATTTTCGGGAAACGCGTGTCAAAAATAACCGCAATACACAGCTTGACAGCTGATAAATAGAGAATATAAGGTTACTGTCTTTTGATAACAGTTGATATCGGACGAGGATGATATCGGCCAGGGAAGCCGAGGCTTGCCGAGGCTTTCTGGTCGATATTCATCCGAGTTCGATATCAACTGTTATCAAAAGACAGTAACCTTGTATTCTATTTATTATGCAGCTGACTTCAATTTTCCCTTTTCACAATTAAAATCAAAGAAGTAAATTAAGTGATTTACGTTGTGTTTATGACGTCATCAACGGTTTAAATCGGCGTTTTAAATCCAGCACCGTTAATCATGTTAATGTTATGCTTTATAGGAAATGCTGGACATTAAAACATACCTAAAAAGCATTTGTACAAGTTTTAGAGGCGGCTTATAACGTTTCAGCTCATATCATTCAAGTAATAAGACGTTAGTGTGAAAAAAAAGGAAGGGGGTGAAAAAATGAAAATCAACTTTTTCTCGAAAATTGATATAGATGGATAGATAATGATCTAACTAAGAAAATGAATACCAACAACACTATATTTAATTCAAAAATAAAAATTCTACAGTCATTTTTCGATTTTATGTGATGTGCGGTTTGCTTGTATTCCCAGAAATTTTAATGAAACGCACCTCTGTAGTCTGAAGTATCTACCGAAAAGTTAATTTATTGTGTAGCGTGTAAGAAATCCACAATAGCCTAGATATTATTTCATAAATCTCACATAATGTCTAAAGTGGGCGGGGCCTAAAACGTAATATCAGGACAGTGTCATAATAACACTGTCCTGTGATATCAGACGTCGCGATATCAACAAATATCAGACCGGCGTTATTGGGTCGTCGTCATGGCAGTTGCATAATAAAATGTAAAGGCGTCGTCTGTTTTGTGCTCTCAACCAATTAGAACGCGAGGTTTTCCAATACTTAATTACTCCGTAAGTAGGCGGTCGTAACACAACGGGTCGTACCGACTATACCTCGAACGAGGATGGTGGACCTAATAAGCACAATTACAAACAAAAAGCGGTCGTAACACCCGATGATCAATTTAACGAGATTAAATGGTTTTTATTTTTGTCGATTAATAATCAGCGTATTACAGTTGTTTTTCGGAACCGTCGACAAACTGAATGCCTATTTTTTAAAAATGTTTAACAATAAGATCAATAAGCGGCGTCTATGCAGAGAAGAAACTGTTTTTTCGGGACCGTTTACGAATTAAAAGTGGCATAAAAAGGGCTCATGTGTAATTTTTTTAATATGTCGGGTCGTACCGACTATACCTCGAACGAGGTTGGTGGACCTAATAAGCACAATTACAAACAAAATTTTTTAATATGCATATCAAAATACCGGCGTGTTTGCATTGAAGTGACTCGAAAATTATTGTGTTTGCAGACTAATGACCGCTAGTTTACGCCACCATTTTTTCGAGTTAATGAGAAATAATCATGGTTCAACTTAGATTAAATTAGATTTATTATAACTATATTAATAATTTCTGTCATGAGCACGAGGTTCAGATCGAAATATCCGTCACCGAGGGTAACTGTTTTGGCGGGAACGAGGCTCTGCCGAGTTCCCGTAAAACAGTTACCCGAGGTGACGGATATTTCCATCTGAGCCAAGTGCCTCATGATGGAAACTTTTTCTTGCATGCCGTCTTGCATTTTAAAGTAGATTTCTTTATGCAAACTTATCAAAATGATGAATTATCATGAAAAACAAACGATTTTCCGACGTTGTGTTTGGGAAATTGACGTCACAATGTTTATAACGTTACGTCATAAGTGATTCACGAGAGTCGTCTGGCATGGGAGGGGTGCCAGACCGGTTTTTCCGGCATGGGCAAAATCACCGGAAATGCCGATCCGATATGCAAGAAATGTTGAAACTCATACCATACATTTTTTCATACTTTTCTGTAAATTTGATGTATCTATGTTATATTGAACCGCCTCGGTATATTGTGGCGATGAACATTGTAATGTTTATGCCAATAAACTATTTGACTTGATTAAACTATTGTTTGGCTGCGTACTTCCAGAGAAATGACTGGTTTGCCATGAAAATTACGTAATGTTTTTCGACCCGTTCACGATTCACATGCATATTAATTTTTTTTTTATAAAAAATATGGCATTATTTTGCATGAAGGGAAGGAATTTAACACCCTAAATATTTTGAATTTCTGTTCTGTATAACATTAAATATTTTTATGCAATCCACATTGTAGTGCCTGCTTGAATAAAATAGTTTAAACAACCATTTTGTTGGTTTTTTAACATTATATAGATACTATTTCAGGTCATACGTGCATGATGAGTGAAATAATAGGTCTTTGACTTGACTTTGGTACGTGGCATTCCCTGTTTGATATTATTTTTGTTTTTTTGAGTAAAAGTAGGAGGGATTTCTGATTTTTGGGAGGGACTTCTGATTTCAAAAGTAGAAGTCCCGTCAGGATTTCTGGTTTAAAAGTTAGTGTTGAACCCTGGTAAACAACCGATTTTCGAATCTACTCGATCATCGTTTAAACTCTACTCAGCATTATGCTATTGTACACTTGTTTCATGAAATTCTATCCATTATATCTCAAGTTTACTCTGGACGGACGGACAATGCCAAAACAATATCTCTCAGACCTTTGGCAGGGGATAACAACAGATCTAAATAGAATGCAATTCTTTTAACAATTTTGGTAGAGAATCATTCAAGGAATATGGAGACAACAAGAGTATTTTCCGAGAGACTAAAAATACTTTCTCTTGGACTTATGTCGACATTAAATTTAAAACTAAGAAAAATATTTCAAATACGAATATTTGAATGAGAGCATGGCTACTTTGATTTAGGTCTTGAAGTTAATGCCCCAAAAATTTGAACAAGAGGTAACATTGCACTTTAATCAAAATCAAATGTCATAGGAATTTAGGAAATTAGTTTGCAACTGTACAAATAGTCCAAATTCCATCTCTCTAGCTTGTCCAGAAAAAAAACTAGGCTCAATGCAAAAGTTGAAATCTGCATTAAAAACTGTACATATGGCTCCAATTTCATTGCTGCAGCTTCAAAAATGGGAGAGGTCAAGGTTAAACTGCATGCAAAACTATCCTTATCAAGACTTTTTTTATAAGCCTTAGTAATGTAAAGACTGTTACCCTGGGGCTGAGTCAAAATTGACTGGGGTAATGATTTGAATAAACTTGGTAGAGGTCCACAAGACGAAGCTAAGTTTTCCTATACATGCCAATATAAAATGAAAATTAAGTGACCCCAGAGCAGAGTTTTGACTGGGGGTCACGATTTTAACAATCTTAATAGAGGCTCACTTGACAATGCTACATTGCCAAATATCTAAGCTCTGGGTCTTCCAGTTTTTGAGAAGAATGTTTCAAGTCTTTCCTTTCCATAGCCATGACAACCAGAGTTCTGCATGGAATGGAATTATTAATACAGGTTTGGTAGTTTAGAGATTCATGGAAGGAACATTCCTGCCAAGTTTCATCAACATTGCCTTAGTAGTTCAGAGATGACATTTGAAGCAAAATTTGAACAGACATCCAGTGATCCTTGAAGCTCACATAAAGCACTACCATGCTCAAGTGAGCTAAAAATTTACAGATCTTGTTTTGCAGTGGTCATTAGTCTTAGTGCTCTGGAAGTGAGACAAAGACGTATCATCCCTCTGTGATTGTGCTCTGCATGCAACACAAAAAATGCACAATAGCATTGAATTAAGAATTTTATTGTAACATAACTTCCAGTTTAACATGCAAGTCTTAATATTCATCTCCACCCTCTTCCTCAGCCTCTCCTTCAACACTGTCTACTCCAACTTCCTCATAATCTTTTTCCAGAGCTGCTAAATCTTCACGAGCCTCAGAGAACTCTCCCTCCTCCATACCTGAAATGTATAGAAGAAAATAATTATATGCCTTCAACAGAGTATGCATTTATAATTACTGTCTTTTAAAGCACTGGATATGACAAAACATTTAACTGTTATCTTAGAAATGATTTCATGTGTTTCAAGTTAGAACTTTCGCAGATAAGAGTATTTATGCAAATTATACCATAAAATGACCGAACTTCTATTCTTCTGTAGGCTAGTTACATTTGTCGGTATCATTGTCTTATAAAAAATGCACACAGTATGAAAAACAATCTACTTCACTGTTCAAACATTTATCTCTGCATGAAAGGTGTCATTATAACTTTATTGTTTTGTAATAATCAGGGCATTATTATAACAGATTGTAAACATTTTAACTGACTGGACTTGAACTATGTTCAAAAGACACAGTCTTACTCGCCAGACATAAAACAACTCACTTACTTGCCATTTCAGACTTTTGAAAAACAGTTTTGTGTCGTATGTTGAAAATATCTGTGATCAACTCAATGAGCTATATCACAAGAAAGCAGTACCTCATCAAGGGCTACTAGCGAAGACGCAGAACAGCTTATTTTCAAAATGATAAATTGTTCTCTGTATAATTTACTTAATAAATCAGGTTATCAGTAATAAAAAGACTTTGCACTTACCTTCACCAACATACCAGTGCACAAAGGCACGCTTGGCATACATCAAGTCAAACTTGTGGTCGAGACGTGCCCAAGCTTCAGCGATGGCTGTCGTGTTGCTCAACATGCATACAGCACGTTGGACCTTTGCCAAGTCACCACCTGGTACTACACATGGTGGTTGGTAGTTGATTCCCACCTTGAAACCTGTTGGACACCAGTCTACAAACTGAATGGTTCTCTTTGTCTTTATTGTGGCAATGGCAGCATTGACGTCCTTGGGTACAACATCACCCCTGTACAACATACAACAGGCCATGTATTTACCATGACGAGGATCACACTTCACCATCTGATTGGCTGGTTCAAAACAAGCATTGGTGATCTCTGCCACAGACAGCTGTTCATGGTAGGCCTTCTCAGCAGATATTACAGGAGCATAGGTTACCAATGGAAAATGGATTCTGGGGTATGGCACCAAATTAGTTTGGAACTCCGTCAAATCCACATTTAAGGCACCTGAAAACAACGATTTCAAACATCTATTTCTGTAAAAATATCAAACTAGAGCTATGGAACTTGATGGTATGACAATGTTAATAATGACCCGGAAGAACTGAGTAAAGTTTTGATCCAACTATTTTTGAAGATACCAACTTGCACATAAAACTAAACTGCATTTTCTTCAATATAATTTTGTCAGAGTTATGGGACTTAGAAGTATGAGCTTGTTTAAGACCCCCTCAAGTTGGAATCCAATATACATTTGCATCTTAGGTAGTTTTGGAGATATGCACTTGCACGCAAAATCAGTATTCTAACACAAACTGTGCTAAAATTTGGTATTTAAATAAAACTAAATGGGTGTTCAGTAGAACACTTGTGTTGCCCTTTTACACTTTGTCAGAATACCAATAATTTTGTGGCAAAATATAAGTACAAAAAGGGGCATAACTCTGTTAAATATGACCTGGACCAACAAAATGGCAGCATCATGACGCTTATGTCATAATCAATCGATTTGAAAGTTTGTTGAAGAAATCTTAAGAAATGGCAAAGTTATAGCCAACATTAAGTTTTCATTACAAAATCTAAGTACAAAAAGGGGCATAACTCTGTCAAATATGGCCTTGACCTACAGAATTTGGCGGCATCACAACCCTTCTGACATAAGTAATGCAATTTGAAAGTAAGATGAAGAAATCTTAAGAAATGGCAAAGTTATAGCCAACGTTTAAAGTTTTTGTGACAAAATCTAAGTACAAAAAGGGGCATACTGGTAACTCTGTCAAATATGACCTTGACCTACAAATTTGGCGGGGGTCATGACCCTTTTGTCATAAGCAATACAATGTAAAGTTTGATGAAGAAATCTTAAGAAATGGCAGTTATAGCCAATGTTAAGTTTGTGTGACGGACGGACGGACAAATCGATTCTTGCATGCCGGAAAAACCGGTCTGGCACCCCTCCTATGCCAGACGACTCTTGTGAATTACTTATGACGACCTCGGGTAACTGTTTTACGGGAACTCGGCAGAGCCTCGTTCCCTCCAAAACATTTACCCTCGGTGATGGATATTTCGATCTGAACCTCGTGCTCATGACAGAAACTATTATTCCTATGTATCGCCTTTCTCCAAAAGGGCAACACAAAAATTGTTTCAGACAATATCATATGTTTCAAAGTCAAAGGAGTCGTGACCAACTGGAAATGACAATGCAATGCAAGTACATTAGAATAAATATTCAATTTAAAGTCTGGATATTAGTAACTGATATACCATCAAATCGAAGAGAGGCAGTAATAGAACTGACAATCTGTCCAATCAATCTGTTAAGGTTGGTATATGTTGGCCGCTCAATGTCCAAGTTTCTCCTGCAGATGTCATATATGGCTTCATTGTCCACCATAAAGGCACAGTCTGAGTGCTCCAGAGTTGTGTGTGTTGTCAAGATAGAGTTGTACGGTTCCACAACAGCTGTAGACACCTTAAAATATATTTTCATATACATGTTTTACCTCCAATTAAAGCAACTGAAATTGTTTTTCAAGTCCAATGCTTTTCATGTCATGCAGGTTAATTACACATTTACAAACAATAAACTGTGTGCTAATCATATCTCACAATTGCTAAAGAGTAAAGATGTCATTTAACTTTAAAGAAGCTGTGCGCTAGGTCCAAAGATTTAAGATAGAAATCATGGAACACCAATTAATGTAATTTTCCGTATTTTATCACTATACTTTGATTTCTATCAAAGGTAACACTGTTTATTCCATTGGAACACTGGGCCAATAATGAATTAATACATGTATGTAAAATTTTCAATGTGGATAACCACTTGTCTAATGGAACACCATTAAGTTCAGAACTGATGTACATGTGGAAACAATGAAATATGTAATGTAACAAACATTAACAATGGATATACAGAATATTCAATGTCATTGGTTAAACAAACAAATTGTAAAATTATTGGTAAGAGACAGAATTTTGATGGCTCAAGCATATTTTAATTTGAGTCTTAAAGCTAAAATAAGTGGCATTTGACACCTACAACACGTGAACAAGGCCTATTATGATGCCATATTAGTAAATGAAATAATTTCTTTTCCTGTAGGAAATCAAAGATGACAAAACATATGGTGCTTAACAATGAAATTTGGACACTACAAACACAAGAAACTAGAACTATCACTGAAGGTGATGACCCGAAACATGGACCATGCACAACTAAGCATGTTAAAAAGAGTTATCAACTCCTCAGCTATGTACAATAATCGTGGCAAGTCTTGGCAGTGTTGCATCAAGGCTAAGCGATTCACGCATTTTTCTGACCATGATCATGCCAAAATTATCAGTGACCCAGTGTGCAACCTGGTGCCCAAATAAATTCTCTGCATAAAAAGTCATTTCATTTGAATTGAAGTTATTATCACATTGGATGTCTAAAATAATCTGCCATAGCTGCAGCACTGCTGTAGTGTTTATAATCCATTGTGCATATGTACCAGTATCTTTTCAATAAACCTGTACCCAGGTTTTAACAACTTGCACAGGTCAAGTCCTAATATCACCCCTCTTATTTTTAAATCCTGAAAGCTGAAAAGTTGATAAATATAACTTTATCTAAAGTTAAAAGACATGATGATTAACAAGAAATATAAAATTGCTCAGATTTTGAATACCTGTGGAGCTGGATAGATAGCAAACTCCAGTTTTGATTTCTTGCCATAGTCAACCGAGAGTCTTTCCATCAGGAGAGATGCAAAGCCAGACCCTGTTCCTCCACCAAAGCTATGGAAGATTAGGAAGCCTTGAAGACCTGTGCATTGATCAGCCTGAAAATGTAATGAAGAAATAACTGTCAATAAAATGTCACTATGCATTTTATACCAGTGCAGTATGTTTAATTGTGTTTGTTATTCTTTTTGTATATTTGCTATGGATGACCCTTTTATGAGAGAAGTGTTCATGAAGTCATAATGGATCATGTGAGTACTGGGCCCCACAAAAAGTTCCAAAGTCCTCAGCTCGATAAAGTTGTCCATGTTAGATGTTTAAACGTTGTCATTTTTTGCATTACTACTAGTACTAGAAACCAGTTCTAATAAAAATATGTAGATCATCAGATCCTTTTCCTACATCACTTTTCCATCTTTCCAACCAAAAACTAATCAAGAAAGTGTATATTTTATTCCTCCCTACCCTACAGCACATGTGCATACAGAGTACCATAGCTGGGTCCCAAACACTGCATCTTGGTTGAAAATAGCCATGCGTATTTGTCAACAAGAAAAATAATAAGTTTACACACCAACCCGGTTTCAGCCTTTGGATCCCAGCTATGTAACACTCAGTTCACTGCACCTGTTCCCTGTAAGAACTGTGAACAGACTAATTGTACAGTAAACTTCAAAAGTATATACCAATTTTCTGATGCGGTCAAGGACAAGATCAACAATCTCTTTTCCGATAGTATAATGCCCTCTAGCATAGTTGTTGGCGGCATCCTCTTTGCCAGTTATCAGCTGTTCGGGATGAAACAGCTGACGATACGTGCCAGTACGAACCTCATCTGAAATGGATTACAAAATTAATATTTTAAAGGGAATTAAAATTTCCTTCATATTATAGTTTGTCCTCACCAGGCCACATTTAAGTCTTTGTTTGCTGTCTCACGAACCTACTTTTTGAATTTGGGTAGGTAGGTGGGTAGGCAATTTATTTTTTTTATTTGAAAAAACAAAAACAAAACAACAACAAGAGTGCCAAACTGTCACAAAATACGCCCGTCAAGGAGGCATAACTCAGTATCTGGCAGTTCATTTGTTTTGTAAAACCTGCTAGAACTATAGAGCAGACAAGGCTAATTCACCTGTTTGAACTATGAGCTGAGAAGGCTAATTTCATAATTTTCGATAATTCAAGGGCAACAAGAGCACTGTAATCAAGAGCAAATGCAGAGCAATATCCACACAGTTATATGATGCTTGAACCCTTAGTGTGACCTTGACCTTGAAGTGAGCCATCCGGAACATGGCTTCTGCACATCGTCTCAATGTGGTAAACAATTGTGTCAGGTTTCTTCGAAATCCTTCACGGGGTTCAAGAGTTACAGAGCGGAAGGGAAAAAAAGTCCGAAATCCTTCACGGGGTTCAGGAGTTACAGAGTGGAAGGGAAAAAAAGTCATATGACCTTTGACCCCCGAGTATGACCTTGACCTTGAATCCAGCCATCCGGAACATTGCTTCTGCACGTCATCTCAGTCTGGTTAACATTTGTGTCAGGTTTCTTGAAATCCTTCACGGGGTTCAAGAGTTACAGAGCGGAAGGGAAACAAAATCATATGACCTTTGACCCCTAAGTATGACCTTGACCTTGAATCCAGCCATCCGGAACATTGCTTCTGCACGTTGTCTCAGTCTGGTTAACATTTGTGTCAGGTTTCTTTGAAATCCTTCAAGGGGTTCAAGAGTTACAGAGCGGAAGGGAAATTGCTAACGGACAGACGGACGGATGGACAGACGGACACTGAGGCGATAACATAATACGTACCCTTTGGGCGTATAAAAACACCACAGTACTTTATGTGATAGTTTCTTACAGAATACTTCTTATGAAAAAATAATACAGATCTGGATATGAATAAAAGAATCAAAATGAAACATACAATTTTAAACTGTCATCTTCATTTGTCTCATCCTCAAATTTCCATGTCAACATGAAAAATGAATTATTAAAAAAAAATGACGACATCACGGACCTATATACATATATGTGTATATAGGTCCGTGACGACATGGTCCTATAAAAATATTTGAAGCGCAGTACTATTATCGGGTTGGTCGGAAGACAGCAAACAAACCTATTTTTAATTTTGGTCCCAGGTTGTTTTTTTACAAGTAGGGGTCCCGGGAAGTAGCCCTAGCATTTCGCGAGGGGAAAAAATCTTCCATTTTTTTCAGTTTTAGAGAAAATGTATGAAACTGACTTTCGCAAAGGGTTGAGTTAATAATAGCACAGAATCACTTCCATTTATGTTTATTTAGAAAAGTGCCAACTTGTGGAAAACTTTTGTCCATATTCAAATCATGTCAAATAAAACAACGCCATGTTACACATGGTTAATCCCCCCGCCAGGAAGAAGTTACCTGAAGGTTGTACTTTCGTACATTTTACTTGGTGAGAGGAAATCCTTAAAAAGCCGTATAGTTATGGTCATGCCGAGTACAGTTTTCAAGTAAGTGGAAAAAGAATAAGGCAATGAAGAGAAGGTTTGCAAAATTACATTAATGTTCATTATCAGTATAGGTATGATATTTTTCTATTTGACTAAAAGTAGGCAAGGTAGAGTTATTGTTCTTGCACACTGCACTTCCTACCAATGTGCTATGTCAGTGTATTAAGTTTGAAGAAAATCCCTCAAGTACTTTTGGAGTTATGCTCCGGAATTTTTTTTTCAAGTAAATCTGATAAAGGGGAATAACTATAAAAGTAGGCAAGGTAGAGTTATTGTTCTTACACACTGCACTTCCTATCAATGTGGTATGTCAGTGTATTAACTTTGAAGAAAATCCCTCAAGTACTTTTGGAGCTATGCTCTGGACAAAACTTTTAAAGTAAATCTGATAAAGGGGAATAACTCTAAAAGTAGGCAAGGTAGAGTTATTGTTCTTGCACAATGCACTTTCTACCAATGCGCTATGTCAGTGTACTAAGTTTGAAGAAAATCCCTCAAGTACTTTTGGAGTTATGCTTCGGACAAGTACATCTGATAAAGGGGAATAACTCTAAAAAGTAGGCAAGGTAGAGTTATTGTTCTTGCACACTGCACTTCCTACCAATGTGCTATGTCAGTGTATTAAGTTTGAAGAAAATCCCTCAAGTACTTTTGGAGTTATGCTCTGGACAAAACTTTTAAAGTAAATCTGATAAAGGGGAATAACTCTAAAAGTAGGCAAGGTAGAGTTATTGTTCTTGCACACTGCAATTCCTACTAATGTGCTATTTCAGTGTATTAAGTTTGAAGAAAATCCCTCAAGTACTTTTGGAGTTATGCTTCGGACAAGTAAATCTGATAAAGGGGAATAACTCTAAAAGTAGGCAAGGTAGAGTTATTGTTCTTGCACACTGCACTTCCTACCAATGTGCTATGTCAGTGTATTAAGTTTGAAGTAAATCCCTCAAGTACTTTTGGAGTTATGCTCTGGACAAAACTTTTAAAGTAAATCTGATAAAGGGGAATAACTCTAAAAGTAGGCAAGGTAGAGTTATTGTTCTTGCACACTGCACTTCCTACCAATGTGCTATGTCAGTGTATTAAGTTTGAAGAAAATCCCTCAAGTACTGTACTTTTGGAGTTATGTTCCGGACAAAGTTTTTCAAGTAAATCTGATAAAAGGGGAATAACTCTGAAAGTAGGCAAGGTAGAGTTATTGTTCTTACACACTGCACTTCCTCCCAATGTGCTCTGTCAGTGTATGAAGTTTGAAGTAAATCCCTCCAGTACTTTTGGAGTTATGCTCTGGACAAAACTTTTAAAGTAAATCTGATAAAGGGGAATAACTCTAAAAGTAGGCAAGGTAGAGTTATTGTTCTTGCACACTGCACTTCCTACCAATGTGCTATGTCAGTGTATTAAGTTTGAAGAAAATCCCTCAAGTACTTTTGGAGTTATGTTCCGGACAAAGTTTTTCAAGTAAATCTGATAAAAGGGGAATAACTCTGAAAGTAGGCAAGGTAGAGTTATTGTTCTTACACACTGCACTTCCTCCCAATGTGCTCTGTCAGTGTATGAAGTTTGAAGAAAATCTCTCAAGTACTTTTGGAGTTATGCTCCGGACAAAATTGGGACGGACGCACGGACGGACGGACGAAGACCATTTCTAATATCCCCTTCGCCGGGGGGATAAATAAAAACAAAAGACCACACAAGAGGCATATTTACCAACAACAGTGGGTTCCAAGTCGACAAAAACAGCCCTAGGAACATGCTTTCCAGCTCCAGTTTCACTGAAAAATGTGTTAAAAGAATCATCACCACCACCAATTGTCTTGTCACTAGGCATCTGTCCATCTGGCTGAATCCCATGCTCTAAACAATACAACTCCCAGCAAGCATTACCAATCTGTACACCAGCTTGACCAACATGGATGGAAATACACTCGCGCTGAAATTGTTATACACAATTTTATTATTTTGTACAAATGTAGATCTATTGCAATAGTGTTATTTATGGTCTTATTTGGTGTTAAAGATTGTCAACACAATACTGGCAAGCAAGGAAAAGCCGATGGATTTTGCATGTTTTTTTCGTTTATTTTAGAAATAGATGAGACAGAATGAAGCCGTTGACTATTTTGCAAATCTTGGCCTTGACCTCCGTCGGGGGAGATAATTTTTGTTTACATTGGTCGCGCATGCTCGTTAATATGGGGCCTTAAAAGGGGTACTTAGAGCACACGAAAAATAGGCATTACAGCAGGAAATGTCGGCGGCTTGCATTTATCGCCTATATTTAGCTCATGTCACGTATAACACAAAAATAATGGAAAAGAATCAAAAATAATAATTCTAATGGTTTTTAACAATAAATTGTCTTTGAAAAATTATATTAATTTGCAGCTTGGTAAGTAGGTGTATATATCTACATGTGTCATTGTTGCCGGAAGTATCCGTTTTCTACTTAGTTAAAAAGATGCAAATTGTTTTGCTTAATACCCTGCACGGCCTCTGGAAGTCGGAGCTTACATCAGATGAGAACTCCCGACATATTTTCTATGTGTTTGCTTGGCAATATAGCCTATGATTTCCCTGCATTGAGCCTCCCTCAAACAAAGGGGAAATACTATACAATCAGTACAAATTACTTCCCTTGAATCGAAGAGTAAAATCATCCCGATATACTAGTGTACGGTTTGAAAATGTTATTAATACGTTTTTATTGTGTGTTGAAATGTATTTCAACATGATTTCCTAATTTTTAAGAAAAATTGAAGTAATATTTTCGCGCGGAAATCAGAAGTTGACAGCCGTCACATGACCCCCACGTGACTTTGTTGACAACATATGTCAAGGTTGCGAGTACGCTGAAATTAAAAACCGATATCATAGTAAATATTTAACACTGACTTATGATTTCCGTCAGTCAGCTTCAAAACAAATCTTCCGATAGATTTTGATCAAAACTTCCTTCATACAGACTAGTTATAGAGGCATGTAACGGGAAAACTAAAAAGCCGCCGACAATTCCTTGCCATCGGCTTTTCCTTGCTTGCCAGTATATCTGAAAAGGTATCCAATACGAGGAAATGGTCAACAGAAAACATCAAACTGACCAGGATGGGTATAAAACTTTGCCAAGATAATGTACCGATTACTCATACAATCTATATGCTTTGTTTGGTAGCCATTGTACAAAAGATGCTACAGTTATTGTTGGCACGTCAAGAAATTATGCCGACATTTGCCAAACTAATAGATCTAATCATTTTGTCCGTAAACCGGATTAAAAAATGTCAAGCTCTGGGCAGTCTGGTAGCTAATAGAAAAAAATTAAATAAAGATTAGATACAGTAATGATTAACAAGAATGAAGTGGATCATGTGTCTTCCTGCTATAAATCTATCGAAAAATAAAATCAAAATACGGAAGTGAATCAGTGAATGTCACAAGAGTAAAAAGTCGACCAAAAGCTAGAATCAAAGCCGCAATTTTTTCTTTTCAAATTTTCCCGCTTGTAAAAACTTTTACACTACTGTAGAATTATCTATAACATAATTATTTCAACAGTAACACGTTCAGATTATTTTATAAATTAAAGAATACCATTTTTGTAATGTTGTGTTGATGATAAAGAATCTGTCACAACGGTTGTCTTTTCAAAGAACGCTTCCACTATTTATATGACCAGCCTCTGTACCACGCGGATCTGTTGGAAACGACCTGATACGTCACTGTTTAAGATATTGAAAACGTTGAAAACAAATATTAATAAATAAAATGCATAGAAATTTGCCTAAAAATAAGTAAAATTATATCGTATATCAATGGTTTCAATTATATTTTGAAAAGAGAGCCTACAATAAATTTTGTTTTATCTGTACGGAAATGGACGAGTTTAGATTTCGGGCATTCGGCACAGTCCGCGAAAATGACGTCATACTGATTGCAGCGACCCCATGTACACAGATCGAGGAAAATATCATGTAAAACTGGGGGAAAAATCTAATGCCAGATGATACAGCTCTGTCATGTGTATGCACATTGATTATATTCGGTTTCCAATGCTTGGTGAACACATACTTTCTGAAAACTTATTCTGTGACGAAAACACGGAACAGTCACATTTTGACAGCCGTTGAAATTAAGTGGGTGGGGTGCTAAATAAACGCCGTTCTTGAAATGGCGATGTTTTAGACCGCATTCAGTCATTCCAAATTTATGTTACAAGCTAGTTAAGAATATGTTTGATGTATTTAATTGCTTGCGTGAAGACAGCATTTGCTTGTACTCAAAGACAAAAGATTTTTTCACATATCAGACTGGTGACAAGTAGCTCGATCAAGTTATTTCATGAAACTTTGTCAGTTTTATCTATATATCTATCTTGTTATACTGCCTCACACCTCTCACGAGTATTACTGGCAGGGTTAAAGAGAAAGATACAGATATAAGGGAATCTGGGTACCAGACCCAACCTGTTATACGAATGGAAGTGTCTCCAGGTCCGGGTCCGGATCTCGAGACTAAAAGTCGCCAGGTCCGGACCCGGAGACTTTCCATATATAGCTTGTCTCCAGGTCCGGGAAATGTTTTTCATACAAACTCAGTTATATGTTCAGCTTATTAAATCATTTAAAATGTCATTTTCTGGCAATTACATTAAAATGGAAAAAACAGAATATGTTTATCGATACGATCACAATCTGTTATGGTATGTTTTTTACCTGTGAGCTATGATTTATATACACGGACCTAAATATAACGGAGCAGCAGATGTCTAAAATCTAATTGGGATATAAATTGATATTTACAAGTGACATCGTTTTTGGGGATGAAATGATCTCTGCTTAGCGAGTGGTAATGGAAAGGAAAAACTTCAAAAAATCTTGTTTGATTGATCCAATACCAAGTTAATAAATGTAAAGCTTGTAGATTTCATGAAAATACCTCGGAAATTATCTTTTGCAGATAATTTTGAAATGTTAAATGTTTTTCATGCAATAAGTATATCTGTATTATAGATATACTGGGCGACTTTTGAAGGCCTGCAAATTTTATTTGACAAATATTACAACTCATAAGCGATTGGCACAATATTTTATTCTACTTATATAGCAACATGTGACTACCTTTAAAGTATCAAATGTTCAACAATCTATGATATCATGCATATATACACTTATGTTTATTATCTTAAGTGATAATAAACAGTAAACACAATGAATTAACATAAAGTACAGTTTACTTTGAAAACGTTTGACTCAATAATAACTTGCAGTATTATCTCATATTCAGTCGTACATTACTCAATTTGTCCTTGAGTCTCTCTTAAAAAATTGAACACTCTGTTGAGTCTCATTAGATTGATAGGTCCTTAATTTAATTTCCAAAGACAGAAAGTCGTTAAAATTCTCACCAACAAGAAATTTGTGTGCCATCTTGGCCGGATACTAAACTCTAACGAACTGACAGAGACTTCGCGTTATAGAAAAAAAAAACATTTTATTAATAACTTTCAAATGAACCGCTTGCAGGTGAAGTACACATTAAATTCCCTGAACAAATAAAGCTTGATGCGTCTTAATCAGGAGCGATTAAAGTTCGCACCTACTGGACCATCTTTGACCATTTGTGCTGTTGTCCGTCTGAGGTGATGTTACTCATAAGGCTGGACAGTACGTGATAAGTGTGCAAACACCATTTTGATTCTAACTAAAGGCCAATTAATGTTGGCACCTACGTGATCAGACAGCGGCGAAAACTAAAAGAACAATGTATAATTACGCAGCGTAAAGCTTAAAATTCCTTCTTATAACGTACAATTTACATGTCAATTTCAATATAATTATTATGAAAACAAACAAAAGATAACACCAAAATAATAATGATAATATATATTTTCATAATAAACAATAAGATAACTAGGTTTTTTTTTTTTTTTTTTATAAAATTTGAACGAAGTACATGCATACAAAAATAAACGATGAAAAATTCCCGGACCTGGAGACAAGCTATATTATAGATAGTCTCGGGGTATGGGTCTGGACCTGGAGATTTTTTGTCTCGAGATCCGGAGCCGGACCTGGAGACTTTAAGTCACGAGATCCGGACCCGGACCTGGAGACACTTCCTTTACGAATTGACCCCATGGTTCTCAATGTTTACATGCCCGGTGAGACAAACTCGAACCAGTTCATCTCTAGATGGGTGGGAAACACTGAAAAGCGTTTTGAAATTTCCAGTTCCCAGGCTGGGATTCGAACCAGGGACTCCGGATTGGTAGTCTAGAGTGTTACCCACTCGACCACCGCACCACCATAATGAGATTGGTTAGGAAATGTGATTAGGTTTAACGATAAAGATGTGTTTCTTTTCCACTCACAGACACAGCACAATGTCTCAATGATCAATTGATGATAGCGTATTAAATTCAGTGTTTAAAAATAATATTTTCTCAATGGGCAAAAATATACATGATTTTTACCAATTCAAAGGGCCCATGGACTCTTCTTAAAACCAGTAGCACAACCTATGGCAGGAAAAATAGGGCATTTCGTATAAAATTCCCCATTTACTTCAAAATGACACAAAATTCTTTTACCAGCAGGTTCTCCTAGGCCCCAGTTACCTAAAATGGAGTTAGGGCCCTGTACCATTTGATTATGTGAAATAATAATTCCCTCTTCTTTCCATGGTACAAGCATGCACAAAAGTCTAGGCTTTCTCATACACAAGAGACTAGATTTGCAGCACAATATTTTCTAAGACATTATAATTATTATACCATCATCATGTTGTAATAAATTTCCCGTTTTAAAGCCCAGATGCAGTAAGGATAACTTGACTGATACACCCGCTTAGTATGTTTAAGACAAGTTCAAGTACAGACTCAGAATGTTTCATTTTTTCCACACACAGTCTTTGTACTCAAGAACAACATCAGTGCAGCCTTATTTTCACCATCCCAACCCTAGACACATTTAAGGCGACAGTGGTACTAGTCATGCAGTTTTAATTTAATTAAATTAGTGTTTTTTTTTATCTTTAAACGTTCTCACTAACTTAAACATTTCCTAACCAATCTCATTTTCTTTACTGACACATGCTGCAAATGTTATTGACCAAATATCTCAGCTAAGTTCGATAACTAGCCTAATCGTCACTGTCGCTATGAAGTTTTTGCCTTTCAATGTCAAAACTGGAAAAATTTAGGGTTGTCTGTTCTCTAACTTTCTTATCAAATTCATTATCTATCTTTGCTAAATTTGCTTTGATATAATTGACAGATTTTCCAGTCATTGCTGATGTCGTTAATACCACACCGGTATATGAGAGTGGTCTGAAATAAACTTACCAGTAGTGTAAATGTTTATTGTCATGTCTCAGCCAAGTTTGATACCAATGTAGCAGTATAAACTTTAACTACCGTTATCATAGCAGTTGCCTAAACCTTGAGGGGTGTTACACCTTGTATTTTGTGACGGTTAGGCTCTCTCCACATATGTTAATAAACTTCTAGCTTTTTGCTCCAACTTTAAGCGGTGCTGACTACTGTAAATCACTTTATATTCGCGTGATCTTTATTTCGCGAATTCACCCCCAGACTTATTTCGCGTATTTATGAATTCGCGGACGAAGCCTCTAAATATTACACTTGCGCCGATACAAAGCCTTAAGCTGTTATCGCATCAATCGTGTTTGATACAATGACCCGTTAAACACCGAACGTAGTACCGCGGTAATTTAGTGCTGATAATCTGTAAAGCTAGTCACGACAAAAATTATTTTTTTCATTGATCACGGAATTTGTAAGTTGTAGTGAATTAAACGTTACATCTTTTGTTCATGTATTCGCTTTTGTATATCCTCATAAATGTCTTTAGTCAAGTTAAAAAGATTTGAATTAGATAATAACTTCAAAAATATATATATTTATACTAGCGATTATTGAGCATTGGCGAACTTGATATATTTCGGACAATATTTTTCGGATACGACTTTTGAACGTACGTTCCAAACATAAATTTACACGGATTTATGAATTCGCGATGCACTCAATTCGCAAATAATAGCAAAAATAAAAACATCGCGAATAATACCGGATTTACAGTACTTAATTAGCATTTTCATCAGCATTTTATGCTTATTTTAATCTAAAAAACAGAATTGGAAATTAAACTCTCACCCTTTAGAAAGTCAACAGTAAAAGTCTTCCCTGACAATAGACATAAAACTTATGCAGGGCAAGACTGTATAGACTACATTTTTGCCTTTTATTTATTTGAACACCATTCCAGTCATTTTCAAATTGTGCGAGATAAATAGAGGTGAAGGAGGGACAACTTTTCCAAACTGATCTATGTTCTAATAGTGTGTAAAGATTAAGAAGTACAGAATTGCGGCCTGTTTTATTTAAATGTACTTTTATACATTTTTGACAAGGCTCATTCATGACACCTGCTAAGAACTAAAATTTGTGTTTAATATGCATCAGCCTTAATGGAGAAACACTGATTTTTACACGAAAATCTATAAAATAAAATAGGTTTCTTGAGCACAATATCGATCATGCTCAGCATGAAATCATGTTCAAGTAATATGAAGTCAAGTTATATTTATTTAAAAAGTCGAAATTGATATAAAGATACATAAACTCAAGAACATACCTTCTGATTATTGTTTTGGAAACCAACTATTATGAGCAAGGGGCCTTAGTCTTGCTGCATTTATATATCAATCCAAGTTATTGAAAATACACTTTGCCTTTAATCATTTGTATGGACCACGAGACACTTTGAAGAATGAATTATATAGGACCAATGAGAGTGAGTACAGGGCTGTAGCCAGAGGGTAGAAAATGGGGAGGCACTTTCCAGGGGGGTCCGGCATGCTCCCTTTTGTGCATTTTCCTGCATTTCAAACATGTTTTTGATACTTTTTAGAATCCGATTTCGGAAACAATAAATGACATTAAAGGGACATAACCTATAATTGATGTCAAACTAAATAACCTCCAAAACATAAATAAAAGAATAATTAGACGTATTAAAATTTAACCTTTAAGTTTCAGCTATGCATTTCCAGTCATTATCGATAAAATCAGCGGTTTAAAATATACCGCAGTACTGTAAACCATTCAATATTGTATATAGAGTTGTTGTTGTACAATTAATGGGTGGATGCGATTTATTACAGAAAGCCTCTATATTGATTAATTGTGGTAAAATGAGGCATATTTGGCCATAGGTTCTTCTTTGAAATTGATTTTATTTATCATTTTATGTTAATTGAACGCATAATCTATGTTTCGAGAATATAATCTGCTAGATGTAAGGAGTGCCCCTTTAAAAAGATTCGCGTACATTTTAGTTACATATAGATCTGCTTGTAGGAAAACTGCTATAGTGTAATTATTCGTGATATTAAAAACGAAGAAGATGGTTTAAATAAATTAGATTAAATAATAGTGCCTCAGCTTGACTATACTAAAAAGATGGTGCCTCAAAATATATCCTTTTTTTCATAATTTTGGCAGAATAACAGGGAGGCACGGCCGCACCTGCCTCCCAGTACCTCAGTGTAGCTACGGGCCTGGAGTATGTTAGCTTGCTAACTTGTCAAACACATCTTGTAGAGTACTGAGTTTAATCTCTTGATGAACATAAATCAACGCAAAAGCTCAAAGCTGGGATTGTTTTGCAGATGAGAGGGGATAATTGCTGGTTCATCTGGGGCACTGCAGCTGATTAAACTTCCCGCTTGGTGATACAACCATTACAGGTGCAGAAAAAGTGTAAAACCTGGTTGAAATAAACATGCAAATCAATTGTCAATCAGTGTATACAGTTGGAAAATAATCTGGACTGATGTCAGTACTTCCTTCATCTCACACATCCTTTGATTAGGCTTTATGATGCAGATGACAAGCAGAAAAAAAATCTGTTGAAAGAATGCAGGCATCACGGAAACATTTATGGTCTAGAAGCGTTTATTTATAGTGTTACTGTATTTTTCTCTTTGCAGTAAATGGATGATGTTTGCAGCCGGATAACGTGATAATGGAAGATGCAGTAAGTCGTAGTTCTCTTGACTCTTCATCCACTGGTGACGAGTATGTTCTTGTGAATGCTGACCCAAAGTTACGTATCACAGGTGACATTAATGACATCAACACAGAAATCTGTGCAGAAAACCAGTCCAAAGTGAAACAGTTTGCTGGAAAAAGTATGAATGACAGTCTTGTTGATAAAGAGATTGGTCATGTGATCCCAAGCAGCCAATCAGTGGATGTATTGAATGCAAATGGATCTGCCAGTAATGGTAACTTCTTATTTCTTAAAGATTTTTTAAAGCAATAAATTGATTCTGAGGAGACAGAATCTGATATGTTCATTTTTTCATAGCCAGAAGATTTATATAATCAAGTATGATGCAAAAAGAACTTTCTTTTTAGCTCACCTAGCACAAAGTGCCAGGGTAGTGATTAGGACCACTCACCATCCGTTGTTCGCGGTCAGTTTGTCCATCATTTCCTTCAGACAACATCTTCTCTGGAACTACTGGGCCAATGTTGATGAAACTTGGCAGGGATTTTCCTTGCATTAAGCTTTACCAAAGAAGTTTAAAGAATTTTGCAAAACTGTGGTTGCTATGGCAAGAAATAGGAAAAGCTTTAAAAATGTTCTCTGAATCCACAAGGCCAAGAGCTTAGATATTTAGCGTGTAGCATTGCCTAGTGTACATGTACCAAGATTGTTCAAATCATGACCTCTGAGTAAAAATTGATCCTGCCTGTGGGGTCACTTGATTTTACATAGGCTTATATACAGGAAAAACTTTAACAATCATCTTCTCTAAAACAACAAGGCTTTTAGCTTAGATATTTGGCATGTAGCATTGCCTAGTGAACCTCTACCAAGATTGTACAACTCATAACCCCTGGATCAAAATTTGCCATACCTGGATGGTCGCTTGATTTAACGTAGGCTTATACATCGATAGGAAAAACTTTCAAAATCTTCTAGGCCTAGAGCTAAGATATTTAGCATATAGCATTGCCTTGGGGAACTCTACCAAGATTGTTTAAATGATAACCCCGGGTCATAACTGACCCCGCCTGGGGGTCACTTGATTTCATAATAGCCTATAGTGGTAAAACTTTAAAGATCTTTTAAATCACAATGTCCAGAGCTTAGATATTTTGAATGTAGCCTTGT
The DNA here is from genome assembly GCA_022818135.1 of Saxidomus purpurata. NCBI lineage: Eukaryota > Metazoa > Mollusca > Bivalvia > Venerida > Veneridae > Saxidomus > Saxidomus purpurata. The sequence goes on from JAFMSR010000006.1 coordinate 46,224,537, forward strand.
GTAGTGGACCTCTACAAATGCTGTTCAGATCATGAGCGGTAGGTCAAAATTGACCCTGTGATGCGATTGTTGACCTTGTATTATAGCCAATGGTAGCCTGGTGAGTGATATAGCGCCTTTTTGACCCTCTTGTTATGTCTTGTTACAACAGTGATATCTCAAGTTCAACTTTTTGTTTGTTCGTATATGTGCTGATCGTCTGCCGTCCTTGCTCAAGGTATACGTTGTGACCTGTCTCAAGTTCAACCCAGTTGTAGAAGTGTTATAAGGGTTCTTTATCCAATACTTCCATTTTTAAACTCTGTATTTTCTATGAATTACCTCACTATAATTATATTATATGTTGGTTGATACAATTTAAATTTTAAGAATTTATTGTCTTTACTTACTTAAAGTTATCATTATGATTATACCCCCACAAAACGAAGTTTGGGGGGGGGGGTATATAGGAGTGAGCTTGTCGGTTTGTTTGTCGGTCGGTCGGTCGGTCTGTTGGTTTTCATGGTTTCCGGATGATAACTCATGAACGACTTTACCCTTTTGAATAATTTTTGGTACACACGTGCAACTTCATGAAATACAGGTCAAGTTCAACTTTGGGGTCACTAGGGTCAAGGTCAAGGTCACTGTTACTAAAAAAAAGAAAAATGGTTTCCGCTCAATAACTCAAGTTAGGTGTGATCAATTACAATGAAACTTGGTGTGTAGGTAGCTTGTGTGGAGAGGAAGCTTGGGATTGCATTTGGGGTCACTAGGTTCAAGGTCAAGGGCACTGTTACTAAAAATAGAAAAATGGTTTTTGCTCAATAACTTTAGTTAGGAGTGACCAATTGTAATGAAACTTGGTGTGAAGGTAGCTTGGGTGGAGAGGAAGCTTTGGGTCACTAGGGTCAAGGTCAAGGTCACTGTTACTAAAAATAGATTTTTATTTATTTTTAGTTTTTAGATTGTTTCCAAGCAAAAAAAAAATTTTTTGGGGTCAAGGTCACTAGGGTCAAGGTCAAGGTCACTGTTACTATAAATAGATTTTTATTTAATTTTAATTTTTTGATTGTTTGAAGCAAAAAAAAAAATTGGGGGTCAAGGTCACTAGGGTCAAGGTCAAGGTCAGTGTTACTAAAAATATATTTTTATCTATTTTTAGTTTTTTTATTGTTTTGAGCCAAAAAAAAATTTCGGGGTCAAGGTCACTAGGGTCAAGGTCAAGGTCACTGTTACTAATAATAGATTTCTATTAGCTCACCTGGCTACGCCAGGGTGAGCTTTTCTGATGGATGATTGTCCGTCGTCCGTCAACATTTTGATTCAAATGACATCTCCTCTGAAACCTCTAGGCCAATGTTGATAAAACTATGCAGGAATGTTCCTTGCATGAAGCTCTACCAAAATTGTTCAAAGAATTCCATTCCATGCAGAACTCTGGTTGCTATGGCAACAAATAGGAAAAACTTAAAAAATCTTCTTCTGTGAAACCACAAGGCCTAGAGCTTAGATATTTGGCATGTAGCATTGTCTAGTGGACCTCTACCAAGATTGTTCAAATTATGACCCCCTGGTCAAAATTGACCCCGTGCGGGTGGGCCCTTAGTTTTTGCATAGGAATATATAGCAAAAACTTTAAAAATCTTCTTCTCTGAAACCACAAGGCCTAGAGCTAAGATATTTGACATGTAGCATTGTCTAGTAGACCTCTACCAAGATTGTTCAAATTATGACCCCCGGGTCAAAATTGACCCCGCACCAGGGGTCACTTAGTTTTGCATAGGAATATTTAGGAAAAACTTAAAAAATCTTCTTCTCTGAAACCACAAGGCCTAGAGCTTAGATATTTGGCATGTAGCATTGGCTAGTGGACCTCTACCAATATTGTTCAAATTATGAGCCCCGGGTCAAAATTGACCCCGCCCCGGGGTCACTTAGTTTTGCATAGGAATATATAGGAAAAACTTAAAAAATCTTCTTCTCTGAAACCACAAGGCCTAGAGCTTAGATATTTGGCATGTAGCATTGGCTAGTGGACCTCTACCAAGATTGTTCAAATTATGAGCCCCGGGTCAAAATTGACCCCGCACCAGGGGTCACTTAGTTTTACATAGGCTTATATAGTAAAAACTTTAAAAATCTTCTTCTCTGAAACCACAAGGCCTAGAGCTTAGATATTTGGCATGTAGCATTGGCTAGTGGACCTCTACCAATATTGTTCAAATTATGACCCCCTGGTCAAAATTGACCCCGTGCGGGTGGGCCCTTAGTTTTTGCATAGGAATATATAGCAAAAACTTTAAAAATCTTCTTCTCTGAAACCACAAGGCCTAGAGCTAAGATATTTGGCATGTAGCATTGTCTAGTAGACCTCTACCAAGATTGTTCAAATTATGACCCCCGGGTCAAAATTGACCCCGCACCAGGGGTCACTTAGTTTTGCATAGGAATATTTAGGAAAAACTTAAAAAATCTTCTTCTCTGAAACCACAAGGCCTAGAGCTTAGATATTTGGCATGTAGCATTGGGTAGTGGAGCTCTACCAATATTGTTCAAATTATGACCCCCCGGGTCAAAATTGACCCCGCCCTGGGGGTCACTTAGTTTTGCATAGGAATATATAGGAAAAACTTAAAAAATCTTCTTCTCTGAAACCACAAGGCCTAGAGCTTAGATATTTGGCATGTAGCATTGGCTAGTGGACCTCTAGCAAGATTGTTCAAATTATGAGCCCCGGGTCAAAATTGACCCCGCACCAGGGGTCACTTAGTTTTACATAGGCTTATATAGTAAAAACTTTAAAAATCTTCTTCTCTGAAACCACAAGGGCTAGAGCTTAGATATTTGGTATGTAGCATTGGCTAGTGGACCTCTACCAATATTGTTCAAATTATGACCCCCGGGTCAAGATTGACCCCGCACCAGGGGTCACTTAGTTTTGCATAGGAATATATAGTAAAAACTTTAAAAATCTTCTTTTCTGAAACCACAAGGCCTAGAGCTTAGATATTTGGCATGTAGCATTGCCTAGTAGACCTCTTCAAAGTTTGTTCAAATTATGCCCCTGGGGTCAAAATTGACCTTGCCCGGGGGTGGGGATCATTTGTTTTACGAAGGCGTATATAGGAAAACTTATTTGGTATATAACATTATCTAGTGATCTTCCACCAGGCAAGTGGACTTGTACCAAGGTGAGCGATATAGGGCCATCTTGGCCCTCTTGTTTATTTTTGGTTTTTAGATTGTTTTAAGCAAAAAAAATTTTGGGGTCAAGGTCACTAGGGTCAAGGTCAAGCTCACTGTTTGAAAAAAAATTGTTATTAAATTGTAGCAAAACAAAATTGGGGGTCAAGGTCACAAGGGTCAAGGTCAACCTTACACATTTTGTATGCTATTAAACAATACATTTACACAAGTTATTGTATAATAACTCAACTCTATGTCCTTGTGGCCATTCCTTTCTTATGGTTGCCATACTTCTGTGACAAGCTGTACTGTGGGGGTATAATTCGTCACTGTTGTGACAGTTCTAGTTTCTTTCTGTTGTCAATGATGGGATACACAGTGTTTTAATGATAATCACATGATAAATGGAGACAATGCACTAAGTAAAACAGCCGACTTTGTGTAACATTTTTCTCGGTTGTTGGCGGTATTAAAGATTATTTTGAGTACTTAAAACAATGAGTACAAGTAACAAGGAAAGTGGTAATAGCCAGATATATCAACAGGTACTGAGGCAGCAGCAGTGGGGTCTGTCTCACTACCAACGACCCCAACAGGAGATTGTATTGTGTTCCATGGAGTTACCTACCTTGGTTGTGCGACTGTAAATGCCCCTCGTAGTGAGGTGGAGATATATCGGAATATGGCGGTGCTGAACGAACAGTCACAGGGAGACATTCCAATTATCTTGTCTGTTCCATCTACTGCTGATGGAACTGTCAGGTATGCAAAGCTTACTCCATGTACATTGAAATTTAAATGTTCAGCTGCTATAAATGTAAATGGCGGAAAACAAAGTAGATGTGCAGTCTTCCTGAAGTTGTATTGAACAGTGCCTGACATTTGGTCATGAAAACACAAAAGTTTGCCTGACACATGAATATTTTGCCTGACTGAACAACAGAAACCATTGTGCAAAATGTCGTAAAGTGCCTGACATTTGGTCAGACAGCAGCAAAAATTTGCCTGACAGGCACAAGTTTTGCGTGACATGTCAGGCAGACGGGCACTTTTCAGGAAGACTGGATGTGTAGTTATTTATTTTACCTATCATTATTTTTAATGACACTCCATTGTTTCCCATTTTACTTAATTTATCATTTATCTTCATTTCCATTTATCATTATTCCTCATTTCTGTGTCTCAGTTGTACGTGATGTGTGCGTGTGTGATTTACATATAGTGCATAATAATAATATCTGTTGTTTGAATGAATGCATGTGTGTTGATCATATTGTCAAACTAACATGTCATAAACTGTTTTAGTGGCCACTTTCCAGATACTGTACACCTGGCCTGCCTCAAAACTCAATACATATTTGAAACAAGAGAAAAATCACAGATTTCCCCACAAATGTTTTTGTTTATAAGTTCCACCAATGATTCACACACTGCTTTTATGGGCCAAAAGACATGCACAGATGTTAGTCACACTGGCCTACATGTATTGTAAGTTTAAGTGACTCTTGTGTTCCATGTATACACTTTAAGAGGATAGGGATCTAGTACTGGTTATTTCCAGGAATGATGGTTAGATAAACTGTCCGCCTGTAAAACTGACAGAAATACTGTTGAAATGGGCGTTAAACTCGTACAACAAGAACAGCAGCATAAATTTTATGGTTGTATGTGAATTCTGTTGTTTGTATCTGGTCACACACATCAACAGCATCAAGTGAGAGCAGTAAAATACATGATTCATTACTGGCAGATGAATATAATAAGTCAGGAAATCCCCAGTGGCAGTCTGGCATTTAGTGGTATATTAGATTTATAGTTCTCAAACTGAAGTAGATCACTAGATGGCGTCCTCTGATCACTTGGTTATTAGACAAGGGTTAGTCCTATTTCCTGTGCAGATTATTTGTGCATATGTAAACTGTCTACGGTCATCCTTGACAATGTTGTATTTCGTACATAAATTATGGAGTATTTCAAATAGATCTAGAAGCATAGTATATTAAGGTGAACTTACATCTATCAGGAAAGGTTATGCGTGGTTGGGTATTTCCTGTAGGGGTGGGGGAGTTACATAAACTGTCATCTCATAATTTTAATCATCAGCTAATGTCATATGTGTCAGATATATAAAGAGAAATTATTGACTGTATTCATACCACTGTAAGTTGAATCACCCAAAAGTAGTTTATTTAAAGGCTAATGCTTTGAGCTCATCTGCTTGATAAAGCTGCATTGAGTTATGTATTGGGTTGAAATAAAAGTGTTCAGATGCCAATTAGTTTGTCTGACATCCGGAATGGCGATCAATTCCCATCTAGGTAAAAGAATAGGGTATGCCTCATGTGTATTTATAAACAGCATGAAAAACATCTTAAGTATGAACGACCAATTAGATATGTAAAGATATTTGGTATTAATTCAAACTGTTGTATTAGAATGTGTTAATATTTTTGCTTGCAGTCAATCGGATGGAAGTGTTAGGTGTGTATTTCTTAGTTTATTTTCCCAACCAGCTGCATTTGTATTGACCAGTGCAATGTAAATTAATATTCCTGCATTACAGTTTTTCTTGTTTGTTTACTGTTGATGTTTAGTTTGCTGTTTGAGTTTTATTTTTATAGTTATTTTAAAGTAGATTGCTTTGTTTTTGGACATAACATATCTGTTTTTTGTCCCTTAGTATCAGATGAAATTTTAAAAATAATTTGACTCAGATATTAACATATTTTAGAAGACTTGCAGAGCATTTGAGCAATGTTCCCTGGTCTAATGTAAGGGTCACAATTGTATAAGCAAGGGTTCAAACCCCAATTTTCCTGCCTGTGCCGTCTTGAGCTACTTAAAGATTGCTAGCACAATGCAAAGGACACATTAGGTCTATGGCTTAAGCACCAAATTTTATCAGCACCATGTCTCTTAGACTATTGGAAGGGTTGTTTGAATAACTTGACATAAATGATCATTTTATTCAGATTATGTTCAAATCATTTATTTCTGATGTCAAGGTCGCAGCTTTAGTCAAACAAGTCAAAAGTTTGAGACAACTTTATGTTTTAGTTCATAACTCTTAAATCGCACAAAGTACTTTGAAATGATTCAGCACAAATGTTTACTTTATGGCAGTAACATTAAGAATTCATGTCCAGCTCTCCAGGTCAAAATCCAGGTCACAGTCTTCGAGTGAGTTGATTGCCATTCTTTGTGCCTGCTCCATATCTCCTGAGCTTCTTAAAGGATTCTGAAATAATTTTACACAAGTTTGATGTTCACCTTACTTGATAATACTGTCCTGAATCAGGCCCATAGTGCAGATCACAACCAGAAGTCCAAAGTCTGAGCCCCAATTTTCATGTCCAGTCTGTATCTTCATGTAGAGGCAGGTGACATTAGTGTAAAAAAGAGCACTGGTTTTGAGCATTTATCAGTTTTCAGATTTATCTGAATATACTAACAATATAACAAAATGTTCAGGAGGAATAATGTTAATGTATTGCCCTCTCTGACAGTATAAGATATACCCAAACCAATGAAACATTGAAGAAAATTACCAAGGTTGTAATGCTTAGACACATCGCACTAAACTTATGCCACTTACTGTTGCATAAAAGATTTTTTGCGTTAACACTGTTAAAAGCTCCTTTGTAAACAATATTCAACATAAACATGCATATTAAAAATCAGTTACAGTACTATAATTACATGTGTATATGCACATTAGTTCAATATACTATTGAAATTCAAGAGAAACATTTTGGACAACAAAACGATTTTTAGCAATAGTCCGTATCAAGTAAAGAAATAAGGGACCAAACACAACGTAATTTTGGCACATGTTACAAAACATTGGACAAAGTAAAACTTGGGCCCTTAGTTAAATTACTAACCGTTTTCAAAGACTAAGCTATCATTTTATGGATAATTAAAAACGCATCTGGTATTTGTCTTTTTAATAACCCCCGAACACAAAGTTTAAGGTTGGGTATACTGGATTCAGCTTGTCTGTCTGTCCGTCTGTAGACGGAATCTTGTGGACACTAAATCTACAATACCCCTGGTGAGAATTTAATGATACTTCACACTAGTGATGAGTACAATGCCTAGTTGTGCATGGTCCATGTTTTGGGGCTCAAGGTCAAGGTCACAGGGGCTCGGGATAGTAAAATCTTGTGGATGCTAGTTCTCCAAAACCCCTTGTCAGAATTTAATGATGCTTCACACAAGTGATAAGTACAATTCCTAGTTGTGCATGGTCCAGGTTTAGGTATCTATGTCAAAGGTCAAGGACACAGGGGCTCGTGATAGTAGAATCTTGTGGACACTAAATCTTCAAAACCCCTAGTCGGAATTTGATGATACTTAACAGAAGTGATAAGTACAATGCCTAGTTGTGCATGGTCCATGGTTTGGGTCACTATGTCAAAGGTCACAGGGGTTGAGATACTAAAAACTTGTGCGCTTTTAATCTCCAAAACCACTGGTCGATTTATTTCCAGGCCTTAGTTGTGGTCTTATATGTGATAGTTCTACTTTTGTAGCAAAATAGAAATAAATATTTTTAAAAACAAGTCAAACATTAAAAAATTACCTATCTGGGAAATGTTGGACAGAAAAAATGCCCCATGAAATCTGTTCATTACACTAAAATGTTACAAATATACAACTATTTGTACAATATCATTAAAATGGCTTTTCAATATATAATTCTTTGTATAATCAAACCGTTAGAAATGTTTTAAATTAACTTTGAAATGCATAGTTTGAACTTTCTTCAATTTTGTGACACATTTTCCGTTAACCCAGTGAACTGATTCTTAAGAGTGTATTATATGATTTAAATGACCGACGGGAGCCAGAATACATTGGTATGATACATTTACTTTTACTGACTATATTGGTGAAGTTTGGTGTACTTCTGCACGCTAGTAAGTGTAAACGGTCGAATTTAATAGATGCGCTCAAACTGAATTGTGTCAAGACGTAACGCTGTGACATACGTATTTGGGTTAGTTTTACCCGTGTTTAGTTAAATATAATTCCACGGAGATGATAGTTTTGATGAAAGTTTACAGCATTGCTAAGAGCATCGTGTACGTGTTATATTGATATGAATAATATGTATGTAAAGATTACTGGAACAGTGTTACATGGCGGCAGTGTATGCTATTTTTGACGCTGGTCCAGTTTTGTGCAATGTGTCTCTAAAAAATATAGCATATTGGGATCTAGATAGGGATGATTTCTGTATCACCTAGCCATTGGACGGTTCCAGTGTTCACAATAACACTGGATTATCCGATGGCAACACTGGGATGTCACATGTCCAATGGTTGTGACACTGTTTGTGCGCAGTTGACTTAACCATGGAAAGATAATTATCCCATAACAGTAGGCTTAGGTACCATAGGCTTTAAAATTTGCCATGAAAACCTGGAATAGTCCATTGTAGTTCACCTGTAAACTATTGTAGCATACTTGGTCAAGTCACATATTGTAGATTTTTCCTGCATAATATTATACTCCAGAGTTACAAAAGTCAGGTGCATGTATTGTGTATGTATGTATCATCACACATTACAATCGTAAAAACACTTTACCATATTTGTACCTACAAATGTAATAATTAACTAGAATTTCTTAACAAGCTTCAGGTGCTTTTATTAAAATGCATGAACATTACATACATGTGTATATCAGAGTGTAAAGAAATGCTAGTTACAGAATACATAAGTAAATGATTGCTGGTTTTGTCACCAAACAGACCATTACACATAATCCTCCTTGAGGGTGAGCATAAAGTCAGAGAGTGAGCAAATTGTTGCCCCTTCATTATCAGCTGTCAATCAGTCAGCTAGACTTGCATTATATTTACTACTTGTGACATTTTTTTCTCAACTTCTTGTTATAATTGGGGACATTGAGTGGAAATGCACAGTGTTAAAACTATAAATCTGCTTTACTATGGTACTTTTGTACTTACATCTTGCACAAAATGTAAACAGAAAATACTAATAACAGTCAAACCTGTGAACAAAGGTCATCCTTTGGAGTGACAAAATGTGGCCATTGATGACAGGTGACCTTTACTTGGAGGTCAAATTGTTCTGTTTAATCAATAATGGTTTCTGAAAGACTGGCCTTTACTCACAGTGTGACCTTTATTCGGATGTGGTTACAGGTAACAGGTTTGACTGGAATGCAGTTTTGTTCAAATTGTATAGAGTGGGGGAACCTATGCTGGAGGTATTTTGAATGTATATCAGATGTTCAGAAAGCAGGAAATCCTAACAATTTTGTTTTGTAGCTATTGACACGACAAATGTTATCCCTGCTAAATCAAAAAAAAATTTTATTGTGGGCAACAAGTAAATATTTTTTTTTTGGAGGGATAAAAAAAAAAAAATGTCAAAACTTGAAATTTCACCACCAAGGGAACCAATGCTGGTGGTATGTGATATTTAACAACCAACAGGTGGGAAACAGTTTTTAGAGCCTAAATACTAACTAACAAGAGATAACAGTTTCCATAGAATATCTATTTTTATACAAAAGAAATAAGTTTTATCAAAAATGCTAACTTTAACTGGGTGATTTTGATGTCTATATTTAAGAATTTTTCTAGCGAAATGGATCGAGTACAATTGTATCGGCTGCTGTGATGTCACAGAGCTGCACGCGCGGCTATCACTACTTTTAGTAGAGGGTATTTATGGCCAAAAATGGCAAATAAAGGAATTAAATCCTACAGAAATGATTTTTTGGGGTGTGCAATCTATATATTGTGTCTGAGTTACTAACCGCCGAATCTACTAAAATCTGCTGGGCGTTTCCCTTATTTTTGGGGTAAAACATTGAAAAATTGAAACAAAAATGGGGATTTCTGGAATCCATTAATAGCCTAATTACTTTACTTCTTAGGAGGTCAGAACTTTGTAATAATTAATTACTTTAGTATGTCATCTAGTATTTAGATACAGATTTGTCATATATAATATCAGTATAAATCCAATATGGCCGCCCAAATTCAAAATGGCCGCCAGAAAAACATGATTTTATAGCATAAAATTTGTTTCTTACGAAGTAACAACTTCTAACTTGTATAATTTCCTTTTAAATGTATTATCAACTTTTAGGTAATTGCATAAAAGATTCAGAGCAGTAAATCAGACTATGATGTACGACAGACATCGTAGGGTACGCATGCGCTAAAGTGCAGATGTCTATCTTCTTCCGATTTTTTCATTACTTTTCTGGTTATTGCTTCTACACTGATACTGGAATCCAGCAGAAGTAAATAAAGGAATTAAACCCTACAGAAATGATTTTTGGTGTGTGCAATCTATATATTGTGTCGAGTTCACTACCCGGAATCTACTAAAATCTGCTGGTGTGTTTCACTTATTTTTTGGGTTAAAACGTTAAAAAAATGAAACAAAACTGGGGATTTCTGGAATCCATTAATAGTCTGATTACTTTACTTCAGAGGTGGTCAGAACTTTGTAATTTAGTACTTTAGTATGTCATCTAGTATTTAGATACAGATGTGTCATGTATAAAATCAGTATAAATCCAATATGGCCTCCCAAATTCAAAATGGCCACCAGAAAAACATGATGTTACAGCATAAAATTTGTTTCTAACGATGTAACAACTTCAAACAATTTCCTCTTAAATGTATTATCAAATCTTAGGTAATTGCATAAAAGGTTCAGAGCAGTATATCAGAATATGATCCAAAAAAAAATTATGTAAACAGGCCTTGCAAATGTCTATCTTCTTCCGATTGTTTCATTACTTTTCTAGTTATTGCTTCTACACTGATAAGCCAGCAGAAGTATAAAAGAAAATATCATCTACAGGTTGAGAGTAGAAATTAGTGGTAAAATCCCGGTCCTGATGTCCTTCAACACAATTTCCAGATTGTTTCATCCACTTCGGTTTTGAATACCAGCCTTTGGCGGCCATTTTAAAATTGTACAAATTAAATTGATGAGAATATGATGCTCCTTCTATATTTGATGATCTTTGCTGCTCTTTTGAAGAACATCCTACCACAGGATATTCAGGTATCAGTATAAAAACACCATTACGGGTCTGCAAATGGGCTGGCACTGACTATTTCCACTTCTGGCAACCATCTCCAGGTTTCATATTGATAAACACTATAAACCAAGGGGTCTTCTAAGCTACATTACGATTCTCCTTCTAGCTAACTCAAATGAACTCAGGTCCGGCTCATAATGACAGCACCGTTTACCCATGCATCACCTGTGATAAACAAGTCACTACGGGACTAGCGAGTTTGCGACACGTGTAACCAGTGGTATCACACCGACTGTCTGGACGTTCACACAGGCACCTTCATTATTCTGAGTGAAGAAAGTGCTATCAGGTGGGACTGCATTACTTGTAACAACCCAAATTACTCCATCATTTGTTTTGATCTCCACTCCATCTCTACTAGTATACTGTCAATCAGTTCTACAAGTCTGTCAAGCCCAGACTTGAGTCGTCATACAACTAAAACCCCCCTCAGCATTCCTCCACTCCTGATCGTAAACGGCGTATTCAAAGAAGTCGAGAACGCACATCCACCAATTTGTATCCTCAACATCAACTGCTAGTCAATTGAGACAAAGCAGGAAAGAATTGAGAACACCATATAATGTACCAAGTCTGATCTTATCATGGAAACAGAAACCTGGTTGGACCCATCTATAACTGACAACCAGATATTTCCTTCCAACTTCAAATTATGGCAAAAGGATTCACATACAGGTACTGGCAGCAGCATACTTTGAGCCATCAGAGACACTCTACTTAGTACAGATGTACTAGAGCTACAGACTGATTGTGAAATCATCTGGGCTAAGATTAATCTGGCGGGTTCTATAAAAACTCAACTTCTGCTCATTTTACAATCCAAAAACTAGCGACGGACACAGTCTTACCCAGAATCTGAGTATATCGAGAAGCATCCATCATCGATGCTACAATCATTATTGGTGGTGACTTTAACTAAAGATGGGACTGGAAATCCAAAAACATTGAAATCAAATGCCTCACACACCCGTCTTCATTACAAATTTGGAATTTTTTAGATGACAATGGTTGAACACAATTAGTTGAGGAGCCTATCCGAAACAACAACATCCTTGATCTATTCATCACCAACCTTCCAAGTAAGGTGCTCCGTACTTGTGTAATGCACGGAATCTCTGATCACAACTCTGTCCTGGTGGAACTAATGATATGCGGCCTTACAAGAATGCCCACTGGGATAGCATACGAGCTAATACAAACTATCTCCATTTACGAATAACCTCACAAGTGAGCAATAATGCAGATATTAGTGTGGTATGGAACACCTTCAAAAACAGTCTAAAGTCTAGCAGTAACCATCACATCCCACACACAATGGCAAGATCAAAAGACTCCTCATCTTGGATTACTCCTGATATCAAGAAACTTGTGAAGAAAAGAGATCATCTCTACAAGGCCACATAGCTAATTTTAAATCCATCAGGCAACTTCCCCCAAAAGAAACTTCGTCAAGCATATTGGTCTTACATTGACAACTTTATTACACCACAGTCCACTGATACCAGAAGAGAGTACTTGTAACGTTTCTGGAGCTGCATTAAACACAAGAAAAAAGATAACACGTCTATTTCTGGACTGAGGAAAAATTCAGATCCAAAAGCTGAAGCAAACATCTTGAACCACCAATTCAAGTCTGTTTTTTCTGAAAATACTCCTTGTTCCGATCATCAATTCATCACTGGGGAATATGTCCCACCCATCATACATCCAGTAGCTCCCGATATCTCCATCACAAACAACGGGGTAGGAAAGCTACTCAGCAACTTGAACCCCTACAAATCTCCAGGTCCTGATGGAGTCACTCCTCGACTAATGAAGAATATATCTACTCATCTAGCTCCTATTCTTACCACCATCTTTTATTACTTACTCACTACCAGCACTATACCCGATGACTGGCGGAAAGCCACTGTATGTATCACCAATATATAAGAAAGGGAGCAAGTACAACCCTGAGAACTACCTTCCTATCTCCCTTACATATATTTGCTGTAAACTACTCGAACATATTATTACCAGTCACATTATGCAACATGGGGAAATCAACAACAACTTGAACCCACTACAACATGGCTTCTGCAAAGGTCCTCCATCCTTGAGACACAGCTAATAGAATTCACGGACGACATATCTTCAAATCTGTAAAAGGGTAAACAGACAGACGTTCTTGTCATGGATTTCTCCAAGGCGTTTGACAACGTCTCCCACTGTCTTCTCCTTCACAAGCTGAACCATAGAATAGATCAAGCATCACCTAAATGCTCGAAGACCTCCAATGGACCTCGCTACCGGACCGCATAAAGATCTCTTGCCTTACCCTCCTATACAATATCTCAAACGACCTTGTTGCCATCAACAAAACCAATCGTCATTTACCACAGTCCTGTCTCTCCCGACATACATCAACACACACCTTCAATATATCACAATGTTCTACAAGCCACCGTCAACAGTCATTTTTCACTTGAACAATCGGGGACTGGAACAGTCTTCCGCCAGGATATCACATCAGCAGGCTCAGTTCATGCCTTCAAGGCTCGACTAGCCACCCTCTTTATCTAGACTCTTAAGAATGCTTTTATTTTTATCCTTCAATATACATACTCTCACTTTTATTCTTGTCTTATCCTTGCGCTACCCCTGGCAATAATATTCAGTCTGTTGAATGTGGCCAGTATCTGGTAGAAGTACATGTAGAATTTATATATTATTCAGCATTTAACAGTTCTTTTCTGGAAGGCCAGTGACTGCTTGCAAAGGTAAGATTTTCACAGATTTGCATACTAAGCATACTGTTTATTATTGACCTATTATCTAACTACGAAAACATGATAATATATCTCTGTTGTTCACTATGTGGAATGTAGTTCTTTAATTCCCAGAAATGACTACACATTTTAAACCATTGCCTTCAACCATACTTTTTTTTAATCAAATCTGCTGAACTAGATATATATATATAAATAGATGTATATATCACTCACTGTAGCACAAGATTGCAGTTTGGTGACTAAATGTCCTTTTAAACATTTAATTAATCACCTTTTTACACAAGGAATTAATTTATTGCATCTTTGTGTAAAAATGTAATAAATGAAACTAAAAATATACCTAACTTAATGCGACATCTGGTTTAATATTACAAAAATATTTTTTTTGGCGGCCATCTTGGATTTTGGCAGCCATATTTGATTTTTACTGACATGATTGTGTGTCTTAATAACAGGTTACACACTGAACTAGCATTGTGCAAAGTTTTTACCTTCACAGATGATATAGAAAAAAGTTATGAGCGGATTCCAGAAATTCTTAGTTTTTTTTCATTTTTTCAACTTTTTACCCCCAAAAAAGGGATTTCGCACCAGCAGATTTTAGTAGATTCTCGTATGTAAGCTCGTATTAAGCTATATATCACATATGCCAAAAATCATTTCTGTAGGATTTAATTCCCCTATTTTTCATAAATACCCTCTACTATTTTGCTGTAAAAGCATTTCATCGACTGTCAATGCTAAATATACCCTGAAACATTTTTCTTCATCTGTTTTTCTGTAAATAGCCGTTTTTCGGAGATACCACCAGCCTAGGGATACCGCCAGCATAGGTTCCACCACTCTACAAAATGAAGACAGTTAGTGTAGTGTAATCCCTTCTTAGTTCTTTTGTTTTATTCCTTTTGATCATGATTGATATTTTGTTGTGATTTGAAATATACTGAATGATTGATTTGCTTGCTGTTTAGATTTAATTCTGTTAAACAAGTTATTTTCAACAAAAATGATAAAAGACATGTACAAGATCAGACTGGAAACTATTCTTCATGTCAACAAAATATGATGTTATTGAGATATCTTATGTAAACATTGTTTCAGGTCAGTATAATGTTCATTATAAGCTTATATTTGTTAGGTTGAATAAAAGTATGACAGAAAAGTTTCGCTATTCTGACAACTGGAAAATAAGACTACCCTCGATATTAAGACCAGACATTGCAGAACAAACTGATCAATTTCATAGTAAAATAGCCTCGAGAATAAGACCAAACATTGCAGAACAAACTGATCAATTTCATAGTAAAATAGCCTCGAGAATAAGACCAAACATTGCAGAACAAACTGATCAATTTCATAGTAAAGTAGCCTCGAGAATAAGACCAAACATTGCAGAACAAACTGATTAATTTCATAGTAAAATAGCCTCGAGAATAAGACCAAACATTGCAGAACAAACTGATCAATTTCATAGTAAAATAGCCTCGAGAATAAGACCAAACATTGCAGAACAAACTGATCAATTTCATAGTAAAATAGCCTCGAGAATAAGACCAAACATTGCAGAACAAACTGATCAATTTCATAGTAAAAGATCAACTCAGTAATAAGAACACAAAGTAGTATTATATCATTGAAATGAAACAAGACTCTAAGTCTGCATGGGAACGTGACATCTTTGTGTATTATTTTTTTGCCGAAATTGATTTTGGCTTATAAATAGTCATTTATTATAATTTAATTTATAGTAATTTTGAATTGATTTTAAGTTGAGTTTGTTTTGTGATGTAACAGTAGTTAAAGCATGCCAAATAGAAACTATGTTGTAGTATACACTGTGTGTACATGTGTTGCCTTGACATAGTGAGAACTGTGTGTACATGTATGGTATAGTGTATTGCAGAGGGGTTGCACAAACACCCTGATTTGTCTAGTACAAACAAGAAAGAAAATTTATGGTAACTTAATAAACATTGATTACTTGGAGTATGCTATTGTTAGTTATGACATGTTTCTGATAGACCTGTTTGAAAAGTTTCTTTTATATATGTAGATGATCACTGTGTGTATGTAGTGATGTTGACACATGTAAAACTTATCTCTGAATTAATTCCTTGTTTCTCTCTAGCTTGATAATATATGCACCATGGAGATACTAATATTGCTTGACTAAAAGGCACTATAGCAAGATTTCACATTTTTTCAGGTATTAATATAGTTGTTGTTGTGTTTTTTTTTCAAATGTCTTAACCTAAAGTTTGTTTTTCAGACTTTTAGATCCGGGAACCGACACAGAGATTTCCAGTTACAAGATACACCGTATTCTGTTCTGTGCCCGGGGACCAGTAGAGAGCAATGAGAAGAGATGTTTTGCATTTACATTCAGTCACGGTGATTGTGCTGACTCAGCAATATTCCAGTGCCATGTGTTTAGATGTGATCTTCCCGAAGCTGTAAGTTTATTACAAACATGATATCTATATCTGATGACCATTACGTTGACCCATTATGCCATTGTCTAGATGATGGTGCTTGTGAATACAATGGAAAACTGGAGATGAAATCTCACACAGTGATCTGCTGACATAATCTCAGGTTTAGAGACCTGTGCTGTGCATTATACACTAAAACTATTGCAAAAAGTGTGTTACTTTAGACTACCTTTTATTTTTTGTGTACATGTATCACAAGAAAATATACATGTATGAAAAGGAGCCACTTTGTTTCTATTTTGCAGGTTGCTAAGATACTGTACTGTTTTGCTAATACATTCCGTAGAGTGCCAAAGAATAGATCAACTGCAACAAAACCATTACCAGAATCTAACCAGGACTTTGTGTTTACTGTTAACCTTGAGATGAGAGAAGAAGATGGAAAGGGTGGCTTTACCCTGTGTCCTAGAGACAAGAATGTATTCAAGTTACGATGCAATCTAGATAAGAGACTGGCATTAACTGTCCAGCAGACTGGTTCAAAGGAACTAAAGATTGAGAGGTACATGAATTTGTTATATAAAATGATTATTATATAATTATGTAACAGTTTACTGAACATTTACTCCACTAAATTTCTAAAATGGACTTGTCTATCTTTCAATTTGGGCTGAACCAAATCTTGAAATCACTGTAACCTCCAATAGATTGAGGGTCATGGGTTCGCATCCTGCTACCGACCATGTCTCTTTATGTGAGAAAGTTGGCAGTTTCTTACGGAGGTTAGGAGTCTAGTACTGGTTCGACCCAGGAACAATGGTTATGTTAACTGCCAGCCTGTTAAAATGTCCGAAAACACAGTATGAACGGGCGTTAAACTCCTACAACAACAGCAGGGTCTTCCCTTGAACTTCCAAATTTTTTCTATCATTGACAGAATAGCTGATTTGGAAACCCAAAATTTGAAATTTTCCCAATTGAATGAAATCTGCTTGACCAGCTTCTTTATTGCCAATCTGTAGGGTTTGTTAGCTACCTTCATTCTGATATAACTTGAAGTGTATGAGTTACTTACCTTGATTACCTTTGTGTATTTCAGATGTTTTGGTTTACTTGTCAGTCCAGGAAGAAATGTTAAACATGGTGATATGACACTTATTGAGAAGGTATGTACAACGTTTGAAGCAGTGATAGTAACAACTGAAAATAACAGTTCATCATTCAGAAAAACAGGCATTTTGAGAAGAAAAAAAGGGGGGAACACATTGATGGCCCATGATTACATTACATATATCAATTACTTGTAGAAGTAATTTTACCCAAAAGAAGGTGCCTTATCTGTGAAATTAATTGTTATTAGTACAACAAAATTCTAAAGGGAAAGTACTTGTGTCAGGGGTTTATTTCGATGATACCGGGTATTGCTAAAAAAATAAAAAGTTTTTTTGACAGCATTTTTGGTAAGAGAAGTACATGAATACAAAAGAAAGGCATACTACAACATTGTTCTAGTTAATCTATCTGAGCAAATTAAAAGTGATCAAGGGGAAGGTTTGTTAGTGTTCTGTCTCATATCTTCAATCACTTCTAGAAAATTGATGAAACTTTAAAGTCAACCATTTCATTTGAAGTTCAAGGTCATACTTCAGAGTCAAATGCTTTAAGCCTTCTTGTTTCCCTCCAATCAAGTCGTATTCAAACTTGGGTTAATGATTTACAAACTCCATGTTGCAGTCAGAGCAGTGTCTATATCATACCAGAGTGTCGTTGTTTAAAGTATTACTGTGGTTGTTAAGAAAACTATAAACACTAAGTAGGACACAAAAAAATAAAAATTTGATGATGTGTTAAGATAGTTTTTGTCTTCTTTTTGACCACAGACATCTATGGGGTATACAGGAGAAGATGGTATATACTCTATAACAGGACACTGGGATCCCACAGAGAGCAGCTTCGCAGTGTTAAACACAGAAACACCAAGAGGTACTGTCTGTTATAATGTCATGAAAGAAAATTGTCTGTCTCCGTGGGTCGAGTGGTTAGAGTCACTGACATGAATTCCATGTAACCTATCATAGATTGAGGGTCATGGGTTTGAGCCCTGCTACCGATCATGTCTCTTTATATGGGACAGTTGGCAGTTTCTTACGGATGATGGGAGTCAAGTACTGGTTCTTTACAGGAATGATGTCACCTGTAAAAATGACCAAAATACAGTTGGAAAGGGTGTTAAACTCATGCAACAACAACAACACGAAAGAATAATGAATAAGAAAATGCGTTAATGCATGTTTGTAAACATTACCTAAAATCGCAGATTGCTTCTATTGATTTATTAGTTAAAAAAACTGTTAGTAGCGGGAAAAGGGAGATGTTAAAGAATGGTCAGGGCAAACAGGAATACTGTTCATGTAAACTGATACCAGAGCTGTATATTATTGTAGTATAATGATGAAGGCATCATGAGAGTACTGGGTAAATGTGAGAATAAAACTGAGAACATGCAAACAAAGTTTGTTTTTTTATGTGTTACAGATACCAGAGTATTTTTGACTGTAGCCATAGATCTAGTCATCATTGGAATTCAAGAACCTGTGAGATTTGCCATAGAAACAAAAGCAAAGATATTTCAACAGACAGAGAGGTTTTGGTACTTCATGAGTAAACCACACTCAGAACTCTTCCATGTCAAGCTGAAGCAGGTACATGATCTAGTTGTAGAAAGATATACAGTAGCTATAGTTTATGAGACAGTTAGGGTTATATTAGTTAGTCTGTATTGTTGGTTAGCTTATCAGAGTACCCTTTACAACATACTCATGAAGTGTTATGATCACTGTGCATCTTATGTTTATTGTCAACATTTTGCTCCAGACAGTTTCTCATCTGAAACCACTTAGCTAGTGTCAGTCCAACTTTACAGAAATGTAAATTAAATGGTCCTTTATTAAATGTGTTAAAAGAATTTCATTGGATGTAGAACTATTGTCATGAGGTAGAGTTAGTCTATAAGTCTACAGTAAAACTTGAATAACTCGAAAGTCGAAAGGGAGCGAGTAAAATGCTTGAGTTATCCAAGTTCTTGAGTTATCCAAATCACGAGTAGTTTACTAGGGAAAATCTTTTCTGCTGAGGTTCTTATAAATGAAGTACATTTTTTTTACAGTCATAAGATAGTAGTACATGTTGTTCTTAAATATACATAATATGTATAAAAAAAATTCTCACTGAACAAGAAAACTCACAAACCTATTTTTTAGTTATTATCTTCTTATTCAATCAAAATAATTACTGGCTGTTGTCAATGTTGGAGACATTAATGTTGGAGACATTTAAATTTTGTACAGTTTAGTCACTAAGCAGACAATAAATCAATAGTAAACAAATACTTAATTAAAAATAGAAGTTGATTTTGATTTGAAAGAGATTTTATCAAGGTCTGTCCAAAAGCTAAATTTATTAGCTTGTGTTTTGGATGAGACCCCGGCATGTCTCCCGTCATGCCAAGAAAATTAGAATTTTGAAGCCGGAAAAGGAGAGATTTACCTGACTGCAATTTCCAGCCAGTTTTAGCCAAAGATTGAATTTGATTGGTTGCCAAAAAGTAGGTCAATTGTGGTGACCAATGAGATCTGTGAGTGCAGTCGACCTAGTTTGTAAAAATAGAAGATTTTCTCATAACATCAATTATAGATGAGCCGGCAAAGGTGCGAAAATTCTGAATTAGTGCTTTGGAGTTTTCACAGGTAATTTAGTTAGAAAATTATCTGGCAGGACCACAGGTGGATCTCAGTTTACCATTGCTCAAGTTATCCATGGTAATATGTAGTTAAATTTTAGGTCGATGATTTTGTGCAGATGTATTTTTAATAATATTTTATTGTACTTATTGTTTTAAAGTATGTGCCTTTCATGTAAATTGTACATATATTCCAGTTGGTAATTCATACAGAACTCTGGCCAATGTTTCCATCCCCAGTTATTGTTCGTGCAACCCTATCATCCCAACACACCAATTTTAATCTAAGGAATCTAACACCCTGCACTAATGTTTTTATGCCCCCACAAAGTGGGGTGCATATAGCGTTGCACTTGTCCGTCCGTCCGTCCGTCTGTACGTCCCGAAATCTTGTGAACGCAACTCCTCTTAAACCGGATGGCAGATTTTGCTTAAACTTCCAGGGATGAACAACCTTAATGTGTAGATGGCAGTAAAGGAAGGAATTTTTGCTGCGGCCAAATTTAACAGAATTATGGCCCTTTGTTGATTTTTTCACTATATACCATATAGAAATTTTGTGAACGCAACTCCTCTTAAACTGGTTGGCAGATTTTGCTTAAACTTCCAGGGATGAACAACCTTAATGTGTAGATGGTAGTAAAGGAAGGAATTTTTGTTGCGACCAAATTTAACAGAATTATGGCCCTTTGTTAAGTTTTTCACTATATACCATATAGAAATATTGTGAATGCAACTCCTCTTAAACCGGATGGCAGATTTTGCTTAAACTTCCAGGGATGAACAGCTTTAATGTGTAGATGGTAGTAAAGGAAGAAATTTTTGTTGCGACCAAATTTAACAGAATTATGGCCCTTTGTTGATTTTTTCACTATATACCATATAAATTTGTTGCGACCAAATTTAACAGAATTATGGCCCTTTGTTGATTTTTTCACTATATACCATATAAATAATTGAACATATAAATTTTACATTTGTAATTTAATTTAACATGTACATAAGGTTACCTGTAGATCATTTTAGGTATATGTACAGAAATGAAACAGTGGAATGAAAAAGTTCCACATAAAAATCTTACATACAGATATGCTTGCTCTTGTTTATGAGCACATCTGCACAGTGGGGGCATCCGTGTCCTTTGGACACAATTCTAGTCTTCATATATATTTGCATTTGATTGATATTTTCCTTATACTATGTGTCTGATTGCTCCCTTTCAGCTCCATGTCTGCCACATTGTTGACAAATCTGGTGTGCTCTTTTAACTCTGTCAATGTACTGAACCTTCTGAACTGCAGTTCAAAGGTTAATTGAACATCTCTATACCTCATCTGATGCACGTTTTGTGTGATGAATAGGGAGGCATAAAGCTCCCAATGCGCTCCATCAAGGTCAATCATCTCCTACATAATTATATAGGTCAAAGGGTCAAAACTTTGTTGACTGGGAGCCTGCCCTCTACCATACAAAATTGTGTGATACTAAAATAGGAGGTAGATCTAGTCTGTACCCTATAAATAATAAGTCTTTATTATACCCCCACAAAACGAAGTTTGGCTGGGGGGTATATAGGAGTGAGCTTGTCGGTTTGTTTGTCGGTCGGTTGGTCGGTCTGTTGGTTTTCATGGTTTCCGGATGATAACTCATGAACGACTTTACCCTTTTGAATAATTTTTGGTACACACGTGCAACTTCATGAAATACAGGTCAAGTTCAACTTTGGGGTCAGTAGGTCAAAGGTCAAGGTCACAGTGATTCTGAACTGTAAAACAGTTTCCGGATGATAACTCATGAAAGGCTTGACCGATTTAAATACTTTTTGGTACACACCTGCAACTTTATGAAATACAGGTCAAGTTCGACTTTGGGGTCAGTAGGTCAAAGGTCAAGGTCACAGTAACTCTGAACTGTAAAACAGTTTCTGGATAATAACTCATGAAAGGCGTGACTGATTTAAATAATTTTTGATACACAAGTGCAACTTTATGAAATACAGGTCAAGTTCGACTTTGGGGTCAGTAGGTCAAAGGTCAAGGTCACAGTGACTCTGGACTGTAATGTAAAACAGTTTCCGGATGATAACTCATGAAAGGCTTGACCGATTTAAATAATTTTCGGTACACAGCTGTAACATCATCAAATACAGGTCAAGTTCGACTTTGGGGTCAGTAGGTCAAAGGTCAAGGTCTCATTTACACAAGTTATTGTATAATAACTCAACTCTGTGTCCTTGTGGCCATTCCTTTCTTATGGTTGCCATACTTCTGTGACAAAGCTGTATTGTGGGGGTATAATTCGTCACTCTTGTGACAGTTCTATTTTATATTAAATACAGTTATATCAGAAAGAAATCTTGGATAGTCTCCCGTACCCCACATTAACCCAGTCTTCCATGTGGGTCTCAAGAGATACATGATACATCACATGGAAACTACATTACAAACAATTTAAATTTAACAAACAACATTATCACTTCTGATGAACAATTAAGATATTCAATTAATATTGTGATAACAAATTAAGATATTACATTGAAGACATGATAATATACAAATATTTGAGAATTACTAAGTGCTATTAGATACTACCCAATAATAAATTGTTTCATTTATTATATTTATTATATCTGTTATAGACTTGGGTTGTTACTCAGTAAATTAAAATGTGATTGACACCTATGATTTCTTCTTCCAAACATAAGAAAGCTCCCTGACCTAACTGTGTACCCACTGCCTGAATAAATAAAATATAACAACTGCCCAGGTTAAATGCAGGCTGGCCAAATGGGCAAAATACATAGACTAAATGATTGGGTACACCCAAAGATCTTGAGTTATTCCGGGTATTACTGTATTTAGTAAACTTTTTAAAAAGTCTTCTCAACCATTTTGTCAGGTTTTGATGTAATTTCACAGGAATGAATTTTAAGAGACCAGAATACTGTTTTGTCAGAGAGGAAACCAGAGAGTGGCTGATTTCCCTGTATTGCTAAAATAGTAAAATCATTAAAAAAATCTTTTCCGCAGAAAATATTGGCTGATTTTGAAATTACATTGTAGGGAGGGTTCTTAGGTGTCCCTCTACCAAGATTGTTTAAGGCGTATTGTTTGTCAAAAAGTGGGACAGTTTCCATTACATGAATACGGACAATCTTTTCAGAAAATTTTGGCTAGATTTCCATGAGTAACTCTGTAATATGTATTAAATTTGAAATTTGTCTCTCAAAGTATGACATCCCTCTGAGGTTAAAGGTGTCCAGTCTCAGGTATGTGATGCAGCTTATGAAAGTATTTCATAAGTATTATTTTTATTGTACAAGAGGTCTTGATACATCAGTAAAGACATAGCTGATAAAGGTCATAATTTATTTCCTCAGACAATGGCAAGGTAAACTGCCTGCCTGTAAACAACTGAAATACTGTACCCCCCCCCCCACACACACCCCCACCCCCTTGCAAAAAACAGCAAACAAAACAAAAAACCTCAGACCTGGTTTATAATATTGAAGCTTAATAAATAATATACCAACCATATGACATGTTTGACCTCTAAAAAAATATAAGATGAGATCAACAAACTTGACCAATTATAAAGACAAATTAAATTATTTTTCATAAAATGACTTATTAGTCAATGTTACATTTAAAATGTTTTTCACATTTTTCCTTGCTTTGTTACAAACAGGTATGTCAAAGTATTGTTTACTATTTGAAGTACAAGTATTAAATGCAGTATTTTATTGTTGTGACATACTGTATATCATGTGTCTGAAATAAGGCACAGTATAAAGCAGTATTTCAATTGTCATGTAATAGGCTCAGTGTGCTTTTCCAACTTCTTTTATGACATACAGAAAACACTTTGAAGTTTTCTTCCTCTTTGGTTGTTCTAAATACACTTTCAGTTTTGATAAAAATTCAAGTTTACACGTCCAGTAAAGGCTTTGAATACAAGACAAGACAAGACAAGACAAAGACAGACAAGACAAGACAAGACAAGACAAGACAAGACAAGACAAGACAAGACAAGACAAGACAATACAATACAATACAATACAATACAATACAATACAAAATAAAAACCACACAAAACAATACAGTTTTTAGTGTGGGAAAAGAAGTAAACATGTAACAGAAGCTATGTACAATTTTTGACAAAGTTATAAATGAGGGTGGTTTTAGTGAACTTTACATATCTCTGTAATGGTTAGATAATACTGGTAATTTTGTATCGTTTTATTGTTTGCCCATTTCTGCTAGATATATTTAAAGACACACAACACACTTCTACCACCTCTCTCACCCAATCTTATACCTAGCTGTAAGGTGTTACACACCATCATACCTGTACTTACAAACTGAATGTCCATCGCAAATAGAATTGAATTAAATCACAAAGTGTGTTATGTTCTTATGAGTCACATTACGTTTACCCCTAGGTTGTCTCTAATTTCGTGGACGTAATTGTTGTAATATAGATAATTAAAAGTTTATAATTATATGAAGAACTTTGTTTATTTAAGAGATTTCCTATCAGTTTTATATAAGAGATAGCAACAGTCACCTTGGGGGTAATAAAATAACCGTAGTAACACATTAGTAACACATTGTTATCTTTGAATGAGTCAGTTTAATTGTCCTTGTTTTGTGTAAAGGCTACATGCAATTTTTATTTTTGTTCTTGGTGAAAACGTGTTAGTTTCCTGTCCTCACTTTATATCAGATAAGAACTGTACTGTTTTCTGATGTATTGTAAGATAGTTTACTGTCACAGTCAGAACCAAACATTTTGAGCAGCATTTTAATTGTAAATGTTAGCAATGCAGTGATGTGATTTTAAAGAAGATAACTACAGACAACCCATACACATAATGCATTCTGTACAACCTGCTTGATGATATAAGCTTTGAAAAATCAGTAGATAAAAGTTTAGATTTCTATTTGGGACTGGAACCATAAATTAATATCTAAGCAAGTGTGGCCTTACTTGATAGCTTTTAATTAAAATCATTATTTCTGTGTTTTTATCTGTAAATTATGTTACATACAATGATTTTTATTGGAGAAATTTTGCTTGTTAGTCATACTGTATGCAATCAAATTGATGTGAAAACAAAAATTGATAGCAAAGGTGTGTACATAATTGTTGTTGTCATGGTGATGGTTTAAAAGCTAATTTATAAAAATATTCATTTTATGTTGCAAAAAAGATTGGTCATATTAATGTTACCAGTTTGTGGAATTTAACTGAATATTTTACTTCCTGGAGAAATTAATAACAATTGAAAAAGATATGAACAAGTGCTGATGTACTTCCTATTGTTGTTATTTGATAACTTCTGCAATGTGATCTATCAAAACTCTCATGATTGATAAGGCCTTAAATGAGAAATTTGAGGGAAAATATTAGAAATAATACAGAAACTGCGTAACTTTCGTGAAAAGGAAAGTAAATATTTAATATGGAGACTTACGAAAGTTGGAAAAGAAGGAATATAGAATTTCATGTAAATCTGGTAGCTTGTTTTCTTGATTTTTCTTACTGAAACCTACAGCTGTTGTTATTGTTGAAGTTTGATTCAAACTGAATATGATAACGGTCGGTTGATCTGCGGTGTTGTATCTTTCGAGTTGGCTGTATAAGACTAAGTTCCGGATCACATGAGAGGCGGAGCCTCGAGTGTGATCCTGCACTATGCAGCCAACGAGAAAGATACACACGCAGATCAACAGACTGTCATAGTATTCCTTCTATTACCAAATGTCTTGTAAAATTTTATATGAATGTTAATATGTGCCATTAATGGGGTAAAATCAACATAACGCGTTATTTCGTGTCAAGTTTTATATGACGTCAGTGACGTCAGTTGTGTCTTCTGTGTATAAACAAACAACATAAATGGGCAGTTAAGATACGGCTAAATTCATCCGATACGGAAAATTTGATACAGGATGTTGTATTTCACTGCACAAAATTTTAATACTAAAGAAAATTTAGATAAATCTTAATAGTTTTTTGTTATCCTTCTTAAGGCTTTTTTCTTATGATATACTGACTAAAGCAGATTCTTGATAAGACAGCTTGTAGGTTTTACAGTTTTACAGTTTTTTCAAAGCTTTGAACCGTAATAATGTCCTGTTTTAAGAAGCGAAACTAATGTAATGGTTGCTAGTAAATTTGGTCATGTGATATTACTGGTATAGCTTGTTACAGTACAGTGGCTGTAACAGTGAAGATACAAAATGCTGGGAGGAGGTTCTACAGACTTCTTCTCATTTATAACTAACCACTTCCATAACTTTAAAAAAGCACATCTTGTGTGTAGTGTTATAAAGCCACAGCTGTCAGTTACTTCGTGAAATTAAAAAAAAAAATACATTTTTATTTAGTACTAATTGAATAGATGTTTGTAATGAAAATCCCTCAGTACGGTAAAAATCCCTCAGTACGGTAAGAAACTGGTTTCCTTTCTTTACAACATAGATAGATAAATTAATGAAATCATTATTTATACCACCGAGATGTCCTAAATGGTCATAGGCAATGATAAGAGATTGTAAAACGCAGTGTCAATGTTTCTATAACATTTACATGAAAAATTTCAATGTTATCATGCCTTATGTTTGGAATGAAGAACAAGCTATCTCTTAATAAAATGTTGGATGATTGAAAGGAGGTATGAAAATGTGACATATATGTATGGATGTGGATGGCTAGCATGCTGTCAGGTAAAGAAATGTTAGAATTTCAGGGCAGGTTACTGAAATACAAGCTTATGTCAGTGTTGTCAGGGTTTCAGATTTAGAAATGTTTCTGTGACATTCATATTCTGCCAGGTGTAGAAATGTTTCTGTGCCAGGTGTAGAAATGTTTCAGTGACATTCATATTCTGCCAGGTGTAGAAATGTATAAACCACAGTACAGATTTGTTTTCATGTATTAGGTAATAAGCATAGAACGTTAGTTTTATAATGTGAATTAACCTAAAATCTGTTGCTCTTATTTTCTAAAGACTTAATTAAATTAAATAAACCATTGGTCTTGTTTTGCTAGGTTGAAAGCAGTTGTGGAGAGATTGGTCATGAAGTTGTTAGTGTAACAAGTCAGACAGAGTTAGATCGTAAGAAGGCGGGGATGTCACTTCCACTTGGGCAGGCAAAGTTTGTACATGAGGATATAACAACACCACAGGAGGGACCAGATGAGGAATCAGGTAAGTTACCTGGATAAAGGGTTGGCAACTGTACTATCTAATGACCAGCTTAGCATTGTGCTGCATCTTACGGCAACAAAACTTGAACCCACTTACTTGCCCTGTTCCATGTATTTTGTTAGAATTATCTCCTTATATGCTGAACAAATTATGGGTCTAGGTTAGGACCTCCTATTGGTTTCAAATACCTGTTACCACTTTTTAACCAAAACAGTCATTCTAGGGAAGATAATTCCGTATTTGGCTGATATTTCTATTTCTTTGTTAATACCCGATAATGATCATGCAAAAGAAACAAAGCAGCAACAATACTGGTAAGTATAATTGAAATAAATGCTCAAGATATTAATGCTGTTGAAGAAGGAAAGCAGCCAAGAAACAGAAACTTTAAGTTGCCTTTCAAAACATTATCATTGTCATTAAAAAGAGTAATTTTGTACCAATATGCGATAAACTATTATTTCTGTATAAATACTCCAATAAATGGTGGGCTACTGTCGCTTTAAGCAACCTGATTGACTGTTTCACTTGGCTAATTGTTGAAGGTAGGTTGATGTGTTTCCCCAACATTATAGCAGACATATATATATGACAGATTTTCATATGGTGAATGCACCTTTTCTTGCAAATGGAATTCAACTGCACATATCTGATTCTCATCAGAATGTATCTGATGTTGTGGTTGTGGTGTTATAAGAGTGTGTTCTTAATTTAAAGGAAAAGACATGTCACTTGAAAGTTTGCCTGGAGATTTCTCAGTTGATGACATTGATTTGGACTAACTTACTGATGAAACTTTTAAAAAGCTTTAACATTAGGCAAAAAAAGAGGACTTATTGTCTGATATCAGGTAGTTAAGATATTATAAAAATATGATTTTGAAATATTGACTGTATGGTAACGGTATATTACAGATGGGGATGAACCATTGTTGAGTGGTTCAGGAGTTGTTAGCAAAGAGATAACAGATGAAAACATCCTTGAAGCTTGGAAAGATGTTCTTAAACGATGGCATCAGAATCTTTCTCAGAAACCAAAACAGGTTTGTATTTCTGTCCTCTGGCCTGTTTCGTCAGGCCCTTAAGGGTGTTTCTCTTGGTGCTCTGCCTTCTGCAAAGGCATTGAGTACATACGTTTTTTGGTTCTCAAGGTTTGCTTTTCATATATTTATACACCAGCTTTTTGTTGTTTTACATACCATGCCTTTTGTTTCCATTGCGTGTGTTAGAGATTCACCTAGCAGGGATTACTTTTATTTACACTGTCCTGTGACTTTGGAACATGGTGGGGGAAAGAAGGTTGAGGTTGGATGCGCACCATAAACCGGTTTAAGCTCCCCAGTGGTGTTTTTGCCACTGACCGCTTCCAACGCGGTGCCCCACTGTGTTCCTTTAATTGTTCCGTTTTGTCCTCGTGTGTTTGCTTTGTATGCTAGTGTGTGCTTGTAGTGTATGTGTGTGTGTTTACATGATTGTGTGTGTGTGTGGGTTGGTGGTGTGCACTTCTGGGTGCTGTGGGGTCTCTTGTTTGGAGATGCTGTGTTCCTTTTTTGCTTGTGGCATTCCCTGTTTGATATTATTTTTGTTTTTTTGTAGCCTACATGTACACAAATGAGACAAAAGCCAATAATTTAGATAAACTTATGTACCGGTTTCTATTGTTTAACCCTAAGAAAGGAGGCCATTAATAGCCAAGTTATTTTTACAAATAACCATTCTAGCAAAAAAGCTCTTGCCATTGCCATTTCTTGGTGATTTGTCTGGAGAGAAAATATAGGTAAGCAGGAAGGTCATTGCATGCATACACTGTTACAACCCATTTAAGTTGATGCCTCTTACAGGGTCACTGTAGATAAAGGAGTCTGACTGGTTATCCCTACATTTGTATGAAATTCAAACCAGTTGTATAATTTTTTTTAGCTCACCTGAGCTGGCTCAGGGTGAGCTATTAGGATCGATGAATGTCCGTCGTCCGTCCACAGTTAGTTCGTTAACACTCTAGTGGTCACATTTTTGCCTCAATTGTCACGAAACTTGGTCAGGATGTTTGTCCCAGTAATTACTCGGACGAGTTCGAATATGGGTCATCTCGGATGAAAAACTAGGTCACATGACCCAAAAATAGAAAAATCTTGTTAAGGCTCTAGAGGCTACTGTTTCAGTCCAAATATCCTGGCAATTTGTCAGAAAGGTTGTTTGGTTGATTTCTAGCTCAAGTTTTAATATGGGTCACCTGGGGTCAAAAACTAGGTCACACAGCCCAAATATGGAAAAACCTTGTTAACACTCTAGAGGTAACATTTTCAGCACAAATATCCTGCAAATTTGTGAGAAAGGTTGTTAAGATGATTTCTAGCTCAAGTTCGAATATGGGTCATCTGGGGTCAAAACTAGGTCATACAGCCCAAATATGGAAAAACCTTGTTAACACACTAGAGGTAACATTTTCAGCCCAAATATCCTGCAAATATGTCAGAAAGGTTGTTTCAATGATTTCTAGCCCAAGTTCGAATATGGGTCATCTGGGGTCAAAAACTAGGTCACAGAGCCCAAATATGGAAAAACCTTAACACTCTAGATGTTACATTTTCAGCCCAGATATCCTTGAAATTTGTCAGAAAGGTTGTTTCGATGATTTCTAGCTCAAGATTGAATATGGGTCATCTGGGGTCAAAAACTAGGTCACAGAGCCCAAATGTGGAAAAACCTTGTTAACACTCTAGAGGTTACATTTTCAGCCCAAATATCCTGGAAATTTGTCAGAAAGGTTGTTTCGATGATTTCTAGCAACTTTGTTAAAAGCAGTTGTACTCGGGTGAGCGATAAAGGGCCATCATGGCCCTCTTGTTTATTATTTTTCTCAACCTCTTGTACATGTAGGTGCACCATTTAGCAAGGAAGGGGGTTCCAGAGGCTCTACGAGGGGAGGTGTGGCAGCTGCTGGCAGGTTGCCAAACAAATCATGAACTCCTAGAAGCTTACAGGATCTTGATAACCAAGGTTAGTCATGTATGAAAAATGGACATTACTAATTAGGTCATAGTATATATGTTAGTTTTAATGTAATGTGATTGTCCAAACCACTCACAGTCATTATAATTATGTTAAAGTGGCTGTGAGAGATTTTTCTGCAGTACAACACTGACACAATATTACTGAAGTAAAATCAGGAAAATAGTTTAAATGAAAAACCTAAAATCTTGGTTCAAATACCGGCCGGGGCATTGGAAATTTCAGAAATTTCCCACCCATCTAGAGATGAGCTGTTTGTACTTAGGTAGTCTCGAGTGTATCGGTGCTATAAACCGGGCATATAAAAGAACCAATGGGTCTATTTGTAAAAGAGCTTGGGTCTGGTACCCGTATTCCCTTGTATCTGCATCTGTCTCCCTTCAACTTTAAACAATCAAAAGAAAAACCTAATGCACATTATACTACTGTCAGCCAGTGCGGAAATCTTATTGCATTCTGTTTCAGGATTCCACTTGTGAACCAGTGATACAACGTGATATAAACAGAACATTTCCAGCCCATGACTTCTTCAAAGAATCAGGAGGTCTTGGACAAGAATCGCTCTTCAAAATAAGCAAGGTATGTCTATATATAGATGATTACTGTCTTTACATTCTTGATACAAAATAGCTGCACACATGCTCATTTGTTGAGTTACTTGATACATCATTTAAGGTAAACAGACATTATCCCCTAGGGCATTATCCCCTTGGCTCCCCTTCTTGACTTTGCAAAGGAGGACATTAGTCCCATCATCTAGTTATCTTTTTGAAGGCATCTGTATAATAATCATCTCTATATTCAATGACAAAACTAATAAATCTAACTAAAAATCTTTCAATTTCAAATTTATGATGATATTAAATCAAAATCTTAAGCTTTGAAGAGTGAAGGGGATAATGTCTGCCTTTGCAAAATAAATAAGGGGAAAATGTCAGCCTGTGCAAAATTGAGCTATGGGGATAATGTCCTAGGGGATAATGTCCTAACCAGCATTTAAAGATGCATGTTGTAAGGAGAATTTAAATGGTAATCCTTAAAGAAGTTAAAGCAGGGTCTATCAACAGCTACATGTTAAATATTTATAAGATGGAACTAAGCCACAAATGGTCCACTAGTCTGTGTTTGCACTGACTTGTTTGCTTTTGTTGCCATTGATAAGATTATGTAAATTGGAATATATGTTTATAATTGCAGGCATATTCTGTGTATGATGAGGAAATAGGATACTGTCAGGGGCAGTCTTTCCTGGCCGCTGCACTGTTGTTACATGTAAGTTGTCTATTTGTCACATTTGATGGTAATGGAACAGATTATTTTTGTATATTACAAGATATGGAAAAGATCTTTCAGTTGTTCTCCAAGAATAGCAACACATGTCTCATGACTGTACTAGCTTTCCATAGATAGCTGTAATTCTGAGGTATTGCAGACAACAATTTGATAGATGTAAAGCAGCAAGTGTAATCAGACAGTTTGACTTACAGATTGTCATGTCCAAATGGTCAGTCTTTGTCAAGGGGGCTCACTGAAGAAAAATTAGTTTGGGAATTATACTGTAGTTAATATTTTTAATATTTTCTTATAATAGTCAATTATTCATGCACTTTTACACATTATCTGTACCAAGGCAAATGTGACAACACAGTTTTCTGTGAAATCCTTTCTTTTCGTACAGACATATTCAGCAATTCCTGAATCATTTTAGCTCTGTGCTGGGGGCAAGTGATTCTGCCTTTTCATTAAGTGTAGATCATGATCAGTCTGTTAATACTGGAAGATGCAGTCTGGTCATGATCTGTGCTGGTCACTATTCAGTGTGTAAAGTTTCAATAAAAATCCCTATGTACAACTGATTGTACTGCCTGTAATTATTGAAAGATAGATGGAAAAGTCTATGTCAGAACTTCAGCAGAGTAAAGGTCAAATGGTATTTATGATCCTGGTTTAACCAGATGCAATTTAGGTATTACTGGATAGCTTATGATAAAAGTATATGAAGATGTGTTTCTCCTTTGTGCAATAATGGTGAAAATGTCTGCTTCATGTTACAGATGCCGGAAGAGCAGGCCTTCTGTGTACTGGTGAAGATCATGTTTGATTATGGTCTCCGAGATTTCTTCAGAAATGATTTCACTGTCTTGCATATTCACTTCTACCAACTAGAAAGAGTGCTACAGGTACATGTCAGCTGTGTTAAACAAAATAAAGCCTACCTAGTTCAAATATAGACATGAAAGTGTATGAGTTTCTATGCAAGCCTAAGGTCAGGTGACTGTAGTAGGGCTCTTTAGATGCCATGTTCTGTTCTAGATGCATTATATAGGGTAATATTTGGGGGAAAACTACAAATTTGGAAGCTCTATCCTTCCTCAGACTTATATCACAGTGTCTGTTGGCTAACTGCC
Source organism: Saxidomus purpurata (assembly GCA_022818135.1). Classification (NCBI taxonomy): domain Eukaryota; kingdom Metazoa; phylum Mollusca; class Bivalvia; order Venerida; family Veneridae; genus Saxidomus; species Saxidomus purpurata. The sequence goes on from JAFMSR010000006.1 coordinate 46,257,382, forward strand.
ATAATGTTTGAAGACTTAAGATCCTTTGTGAAAAATTTATGAATGTTACAACATCCCCTCTTGAGGAGATCAGATAAAAGACAGATATCGTTATGTTTGTATTCAGGGTAAACCTTTGTCAGGCTGCTGATCAGTGTCATTCTAAACGTAACCTGAACTTGGATTGTTCATTGTGTAAACTTTCATTAAGAGTCCTTACAAACAATAAAATGGTATTGCCTACAAAATTGGCAGAGAGTAAATGTTGACTCTTCCTGTGTTTGTTATTTTCCAGGACATGTTACCTGACGTGTTTGACCACTTTATGGAGATGGGACTGGAAGCTCACATGTATGCTTCACAGTGGTTTCTCACTTTGTTCACAGCAAAGTTTCCATTGTTTATGGTCTTCCATATTCTCGACATCTTCCTTAGTGAGGGAAGAAATTTCATCTTTAATGTAGCCCTGGCTCTTTTAAAGGTAAGTTAAGAACATTGGTAAAAGTTAGAGGAAAATTGTAATGTTTTCAGGCAAAGATGTGATATTATACAATAACAGATTGATAGAGTACTGATAGAAGTCAATATATAGGTTTGTTGGCCCATGAAAAGGTACTATGTTGGGGAGAGAAAACTCAAAAGCTATTCCTTCCATATTTGAAATTACACAAAAGGGAACAATTGAAAGGAAGTCATTGTTTTAAATGCATTGAAATCAGTGTTCCTATTTTCCATCAAAACTGCCCTTTAGGGCCATATTGCACTTTATAGTGACAGCTCTTGTTGTTTACTTTTCCAGGTTTTTTTTCTCCATTTTTATTTTTCCATTTTTAGCTCGACTATTCGGAGAATATGGAGAGCTATTACAGTCACTTGTGCGTCGGCGTCGGCGTTGCTTCTTTGGTTAAAGTTTTGCCTGCTAAGTACTATCATGCACATATCTCAGTAACCACTTATGATATTGACTTGAAACTTTGTTCATGTCTTTAGGGGTGTCATACAATCAAGGCAGATAACTCTTGAAAAAATTTAGTACAAATTATGGCCCTTGTTTGACTTTGAAAATTTGGTTAAAGTGTTGCCTGCTAGGTACTATCATGCACATATCTCAGTAACCACTTGTGATATTGACTTGAAACTTTGTTCATGTCTTTAGGGGTGTCATACAATCAAGGCAGATAACTCTTGAAAAAATTTAGTACAAATTATGGCCCTTGTTTGACTTTGAAAATTTGGTTAAAGTTTTGCCTGCTAGGTACTATCATGCACATATCTCAGTAACCACTTATGATATTGACTTGAAATTTTGTTCATGTCTTTAGGGGTATCATACAATCAAGTCAGATAACTCTTGTATAAATTTAGTACAAATTATGGCCCTTGTTTGACTTAGAATATTTGGTTAAAGTTTTGCCTGCTAGGTACTATCATGCACATATCTCAGTAACCAACCACTTATGATATTGACTTGAAACTTCGTTAATGTCTCTAGGGGTGTCACACTGTCAAGTCAGATAACTCTTGTATAAATTTAGTACAAATTATGGCCCTTGTTTGACTTTGAAAATGTGGTTAAAGTTTTACCCGCTAGGTACTATCATGCACATATCTCAGTAACCACTTATGATATTGACTTGAAACTTTTTTAATGTCTTAAGAGGTGTCACACAGTCAAGACAGATAACTCTTGTTTAAATTTAGTGCAAATTATGGCCCTTGTTTGACTTTGAAAATTTGGTTAAAGTTTTGCATGCAAGGTACTATCATGCACATATCTCAGTAACCACCTTATGGTAGTTAAATCAAACTTAGCAATGTTCAGGGGCACATTTTGTATCAAACAATTAATTTACCAAACATTAAATCTATAGTTATAGATTTTGACTTTTTTTATGATTCAACTTTCCTAGTTTATACTTAATAGTTAGCAGAATTTTGTTTTGCTATTATACTGATAAAAGTTTTGTTTTATTAGCAAACACCCACAATAGTCGAGTGTGCTGTCTTATGGACAGCTCTTGTTATTTTTCTCATTGCCGGGTAGCTTCAAAAGGAATGTAGGAAACACAGAGAAGTTTACTTTGTATGTGATAGTTACGTGATGTATTATTACATGTGAAGAATAATACAGGAATACATGTACATTGTATACTATGATAGCTTTTTAATCATTGAATGAAGTTCCTAATGGCTGATTTCAACTTACAACACCATGATGTTTTTTTTCACTCATCTGAATATTGTAACAATGTTACAGGTTTCCAGAAAGGACTTGCTTGCACTTGACTTTGAGGGTATTCTCAAGTATTTCCGTGTTCAGCTACCTAAGAGATTCCGCACGGAGGAAGCGACGGCAGAGCTCATGCAGACGGCCGTGAGCAGCAAGGTGAACGCCCGCAAACTGAAGAAGTATGAGAAGGAATATCTTGCCATGAAGGAACAGGAACTACAACAGGAAGACCCCGTAGAAAGACTTGAGGTACACCAAAACTTGACCTTAAAGAAAAAAATATTTGGTTTATTATCATATTACAGTCTAACCTGTCCTTAGCGGTCAGTCAAGGGAAACGGCCAAATTGACTGTTTAAGCAAGGTGACCACTTAACGAAGGATCGTATTTTAACTTTGACTTTTGAAAGTCTTTACAAATACCCCACCCACCCTTTCTATTCACGAACCCACTAAACAGTATAAGCAAATCGTATGCACGAGGAAATAAGTTACTGCCGTATTATTTGTTTTATTTCATAAATAAAACAGTAAGATTTAATCCAATTTTGAAAAATTATTTTGTTTGCCAATATTATGTTCGAGCAGACGACATGCACCGGGCTATAGCAAAACGCCCGTATCGGGTATCCGGTAAAACGAATTGTTGTATGCGCGTTACCTGTGATAATTTTATACCTATTACCATGGTGACAGTCGGATTAGCTGACACTTTTATTGTGTATTTCTAAGGTGCAGAAATGACAATATGATTTAAACATCCTGTCAGATCAATTGATCAATAAATTCAAAGTACGTTTGTACTGCTAATTATCGGTAATTGGTAGCTATTAAGGCGGATTTTAAATAATGTTTCTTCGATTTTTATTCATCAACAACAAACTTTTTAACATCCCCTATCGGCACCAATAGGCTTTGATTCGAAGCCCGTTATGTGAAAATTGCAATCTTCATAAAACATAGCAGTTTGGTCAATCAGCTTGGCCGTTAAAGAGTTTGCCCTCGGGGGTGTATTTCGCGATTTCCGTCAATTGTTTTGAAAAGTTCACACTTTATTCGGATGACACGTGGCCATGTAAATCCGTCCGATTTTAGCGGTCATTTAGCAATCGTGTGGCACTAAGACTGGCCGCTGCCCTCAGGATGTATTTCGCGATTTCCGTCAATTTTTTTGAAATTTCACACTTGATTCGGATGACATGTGGCCGTTTAAATCGATCCGATTTTAGCGGTCTTTTAGCGATCGGGAGGCACTAAGACTGGCCGCTACCCTCGGGGGTGTATTTTGCGATTAACGTCAATTATTTTGAAAACTTCACACTTGATTCGGATGACACGTGGCCGTTCAAATCGGTCCGATTTCAGCGGTCTTAAAGCGATCGGGAGGCACTAAGACTGGCCGCTGGCCACAGACGACAGGTGACCATTTAATCAAGTTGTAATATAGAAGGATTTTCGTCGGGGGCGTCCCAGAGTGACCGTTTACTGGAGGTGACCGCCGAATAAAGGTGACCGTTAGGGCAGGTTAGACTGTATATATAATGAGGGTTTCTTCTTAAATTTGGTGGACAAGTGATACTAAAAGTTCTGTCAAGTCAAGTATTAAAATTATAAGAAAAAGCAAATTAAAATAAAAACATTTGTATCATTTATTGCTACTTTTTGTATACTGCATGATACTTCTAAGGGTCTATACCGGTACATTTAGCTGTATTCTTTGTAAAGTGTAATTGTGCAAAGACATGTACATACACTTGTGAAATGTAAAACTGTTCGCTGTATGAAATAACACAGTTTTGTCATTTATTAAAGCGTGAGAACAAGAGACTGATGGAGGCTAACATGCGTCTGGAACAAGAGAACGATGATATGGCACATGAGCTCGTCGAAAGTAAACTGAACCTCACCAGGAGGCTCGATTCTGTAAGTTATAATGTTCTTGAAAATACTGGCTTTGGATATTGACAATTCTTCTTGCAAAGTGTTTCAAACATACATGGTTTGATAGTAACATGCTCGATAATGAAAGTTGTATTGAAACTAAATATGTGTATTTCTTTTGGATATTGTTAAATACAAATGTATTTCCAATGCTCTTGTTTTTTATTCATAAGAGGTCCGAGGCTGTAAGTTAAGTTTGAACTAAATCTCACCAATGAGGCTGGACATGCTCATTGTGTTTTTGGTCATTGAAATGTACCTTGAACCTTTGGGTGCTGGCTTCAAATGATGCTACTTTCAAGATCATGATCAGCCTGTACATCCATTACCCTGATCATGATCACTGTTTGCTACTGGCTTAGTACATTTTCAATGAGCAACCCTTTTTAAGCTTTATCAACAACTTGGAATACTGTAATACAGCTGTTACTCTAATTAACAGAGTCAAGACTTGAGTGAAGCTCTAACTGCCGAGTTGATGCAGACAAAGAAGCGCTTAGTGGAGACAGAGGAGGAGAAGCAGAGGTTGGAGCTCGAGTCCCAGCAGGTCAGTAGTCATAGTCCATCAGTAGTCTTACCCACCTGGACCCAATTGTTCCAAACTTTTGTAGGATCATTAACCTACCGGTTGATTCATTTTAGGGTTGTATTTTTATGCATTCCGAGGCTTTTCACAATGCCGTCAATTAAGGTAATAACAAAAGGCTCCTTGAAGTAAAATCAAACTGCTGCTCGGCATTTCCCGTGACAATGGCAGCTGTCTGGATATGGCTATCCGCTACCTACTTTCGGAGTATGGCAACTCCAATCCATTGAAGGTGTAGGCATCTGTCCTCTGTCGGATGATGGGACCCATTATTTTTATCACAGCTATTATCTTTGAAACCTTTTAGTAATTTTACTCTTCAAATTGTTTGGATGCATGTAATTTTTGGATGGTCGTAATTGAAATGAATAAAATGTGTTAAAGTTCAATCTTTTATTGATGTTTGACAAAGAGTATGTATAAATAAATCCCCCAATATCCATTTTGGGCGCACAGCTGCTGTTAAATGACTGCTTATTATATCATGTAAATAGAGAAACGCGCAAGTGTGCTATTAAAGTAGTTGTATATTAAATACTTGTAAATTATGTGATCAGGTGAAGGAGATGTGTAGAAGAGAGCTAGAGAGGTTGGAGACAGACAACACTCGCAATACAGCAATTATAGCAGACTATAAACAGATCTGTTCACAGCTTAGTGAACGACTCGAGAAACAACAGACAGCCGCGAAAACAGAACTAGAAGCAATAAGGGTATGCTTACTTTATCATAACCTCTTAACATTGATAAGATTTTGACTCTCTTCTTTGAAAAGGTATGACAAATTACACCCTTAGCTTTAGAGCTGACCAACTAGATTGAACATTTAGAAAGTGTTTTCTTATCATCTCTCTAGTTCAGTAAAGAATTTTCTTGACACAGAAGTCAGAAAGTCACAAAAGATATTCAGCAGAACTGTCCCAAAACAAGATCAGTGTCTAAATGGCCAAGCTAAGACAGGGGAATACATGTGTTTCAGACTGCCATTTAGGTATCAGACTGCCATTTAGGTATCAGACTGCCATTTAGGCATCAGACTGCCATTTAGGCATCAGACTGCCATTTAGGGATCAGACTGCCATTTAGGTATCAGACTGCCATTTAGGCATCAGACTGCCATTTAGGCATCAGACTGCCATTTAGGTATCAGACTGCGATTTAAGCATCAGACTGCCATTTAGGGATCAGACTGCCATTTAGGTATCAGACTGCCATTTAGGTATCAGACTGCCATTTAGGTATTTTACTAAGTTGTGGGTAAAAGGTATTGTCGTCAATGATCAGTAACTCAACATATATTTCAATCAGCTTCAAATTATTTACCTTTTTCAGAGTAAAGTGAAATCCTGTGATCAATGTTCAGCCATGTTTGGTACCGACGGTACGGTTCAAGTCCCGGAGCCCAAACTGGACCCTGCAAGCATCAATCCACGTATCATGGACCTTGAAAGACATGTTCGAGAACTGGAGTTAGAACTGGCACAAACAAAACTCGCTCTCGTTGAGTCTGAGTGTAAAACACAAGACTTGACACATCAGTTGAATTCTGCAGTCACGGAAATCCAAGCATCTAAAAATACATGGTTTACAAAAACAATTAATTCCATAAAAGAAGTTACTACTCAGAAAAAAGAATTACAGCGAAAAGACTCCACCTCAAAAGAATGAAGAATAAATGTTAAGTATATTGTTGCGTACATGGAATTATATAGCAGAACATACGCAAAACTTTCTGCCCAAATAATTCAGCTTGTGTCAGTCAAAGTGAAGGGAATAGAAATATTTAATATATTATATGTGATTTTACAGGTGTGAAATATAACACATCTTACAACTTAGGCAAGACAAAACCTGGAGAAAGCTAAACATATTCTTACTGGTATTGTACTGTTTTTGGGGATGGAAGACATTTGGATATTTACAATTTTTGTCAATTTTATTGTGAAATTTAACGTTCAACTTGTATGGAAATGATACCATTTAAGTTATAAATCCATTTGCTGACAATTGTATTGATGCAGGCTAGCATTCATGGCAGAAAATGTGAAATGATACCCATGAGGGAAACACTATTATTGTATGTTTATATTAGAACACAAGAGCTATATGAAGATGGCATTCAGCTTAGCTTTTAAAGACAGAATCATATCTGTGTCAGATTAAAGTGTTGTGTAGTAATTGCCAGGAAAATGTTAAAGGACTGTTGAAGAGTAACCGATGAGTACTGCTGTAGGAAAACCAACACGGATCTATCCAAATTAGACCTAACATCTACACAAACAGAATCATGGTTCCCATTGCAATAGAGTTATACAGCGGGCCCATGTTTTATCTACAGTAGGGATTTACATCTCTTACTGAAAAAACTGGCAAGTGTCCTACACTGATTTTTGGAATTAAGCAGAAAAGGTGGTACATGTATGTGGAATAGTAGTTATGTGATCAGGTGCATGTAATACGGATCTATTCTGATTACTTATCTTTCTCATTAAGTCTCAGTGATACTATGTCATTCATTTCTTTATGGGAGCCTGTGGTGATACTAGTGGACATATATGTACAATGATTGAAAACGTTAAAATGTTGGTTTTCCTACAGTAAGGTTAAATGGTTTGTCAGTACTTTCTAAAATTTCATAATGAAAAAAAACCTACAGCTTCTTGCTGGAGGCAGATTAAGCCATTCCTCCTGTATACTGTGTAAACCTACTGCCACAGTTCTATGTCACATCAAGGAATTTATGTGTCATGCTTCCTGAGAACACACCATTGATATAAGACATACAGTTTTACCTTGACACGCAGCTGTGATGTACTCTGTGGTGCAGTGCTACAAATATGATTGGAATACTTGTGGATGTGAATTTTTGAGACTCAAAATATTTTTGAAATACTGTGCAACAAGTATGCAAGGATGCGAAATATTTTAACAAATAAAGGAAATTTAGTATGACATTTTCCAATGATATTTAGATATTGTTAGCAAGACTTGAAAAATGAAACATGCACAATAAAATATTGTATATCTACATCAACAACAGCACTTCCTGCATACATGTAGTTGTAAAAGATAAAAGTGAAACATGCTATCTGATCTACAACATCTTGTTTCTTTATATTCACTGAAGTGTAAAAGCCTGATATATCTATTGTGTTATAATCATTACATGCTTTATGTGTAAAATGTGTTATAGACATTGTAGGGAATATTCTAATGGTATACAACAAACATTTATAATCGGGTACATATATTTAAGTGCTTGCTAGTGCAGGGGTGTGTCATTTTGTGGAGACTGCTATGAAGTATTTTCTATTAAGCTCGCATGAGAACTGTTATGCTCAAGGTAGCTATTGTGATCGCTTGCTGTCTTGTCATCTGCGAGGTCACATTTTATCCCTAAACATCGTGAAAATTGGTCAGAATATGTGTTTTGAAGATTTCTAGGTCAGCTTGAAAAAATGGCCCCTGGGGGAAAAATTAAGGCCCCCCCCCCAAAAAAAAAAAAACCAAAAAAAAAACAAAAAAAAAAAGAAAAAAAAAAAAAAAACCCCACCCCCAAAAAAAAAAAAAAAAACAAAAAAAAATAAAAAAGTTTGAAACTGGGACACATGGAGCCAAAGACGAATCACACAAAAACTTTGTCAACATGCTTGAATCCTCATTTTGTACCTAGTCATTTTGAAAGTTACCATGAATATGTGTTTTGAGGAACTCTAGGTCAAGTTTGAAATCGGGCCATGTTGGATAAAAAACTAGGACAGCAGGTTAAATCATAGAAAAACCATGGGAATGCTCTCGCGGCCACATCTGATGCTATATCATCATGAAAAATTAATGATGTGGGGTCAAATATTAGGTCACCAGGTCAAATAATGGCCATTGTATTTGAGTGAGCAATCAATCCACAGCGATGATGGCCCACTAGTTACACATGTCAGCTTCTTGAATCAGTGCAATATGTATTGGGTATGTGCTTAGTAACCTGTAAGCCATGTACTGAGTACACTACAAGTACCATTTATCACATTACATGTACCTTGTTCCTACGTATTCTGACGTATACAATGTCATTAATATATTCACCATTTTAAAATTAGGTCACTTCACTTATGTCATTATTAATGTAAAGTCAGAATTATATTTGCTTACAGACTTATTAATAAATGAATTCATCTTCACTAAAAACTGGCATTTTTGATGCACCATATGAGAAAATTAGATGTGATCTGATGTTACATCCAACAGTGCCTGTGGAGGTACTGTATTAGGCAAAATGTTTGTTTCAAATTTTTTAAAACTTCTGTACTTTTACATTATTCTGGGTACAAGTCAGAATTCTACCCATCAGTTTAATCACTATAAAGTGTTAAAACTAAATCACGTCATAAGATGTTTTAAAAGTTTCTACACTGAAAATCCTTGTTGTTTTTAACTTCGCACATTGATAAGAATGCTAGTCACTGTTTGCAAAAGGTTCTGTGAAGGGCTTGTGAATTTTCCAATAAGATATTTTTCAATCCAAGGACAAATTGAGGTTGTCTGGTATGATGCAATCATTCCTTTTTAATGTTTACATAGAACCAGTCTCATTCTGATTACTCAGTCATAGTCATCCACTCATAAAAAATAGTGCAACCATGACACTATAAAGTAGTTCCGATTTTGTGGATTTTTTTTAATGCAAAGACATATTGGCTGTAAGAAATGAGAATGAACCTGGTTGTGTGTACATGTGTTTTTGTATCTGTATAAATGTGTTAATAGTGTTTATGTAGAATTTTATACCTTTAAAGTGCAATGATTGTAAAAAATTGATTTGTTTTGTAAGTTTTTATTCAGTTATAGAGAGCAGTATCATAGGTTAGTGTTTAAAGTTAGCTGATAGATTTTAATACCTGGTGAGTCACAGATATATCTCCTGAAGTTACTGGAGTTTTTTTTATAATTCAAACTATAAAAAAACTGATTTCAATGTGAACATCGGCTGAAATAGCAAAGTAGCTGTTGTTCTCTGCACACTTAATTGGATGGTATGCTACAGATATTTGCCATGCTGCACAACTATCAGTTTGTTATTACAAGTTACGCATTTGATCAGTGCTTCAAATGTGTTCTTACTTCTTCAATAAAGCTTTTCAGATTTATTCTTTTGTTTTGAAGGCAAAATGTTTACGAAGGTAATTCCTTTTTGAAATGTATTCTCGACTCTCTCTGTATTACTTTTTGTTACATTTTTTTCAGACACATGCTTTGGAAGTTTTGGATGAGATAATCAAGTTAAACACTTTTAAGGTCATGTACAAAGCATGATGCAACAGGAAAAAAGTCATAATTTGTGGAACTTGATGGTTTTTAAAATTTTTTTACCCCATCATTGATTATGAAGTCGGTGATAATTGTTCTGCAAAGAAATCAGCATCTACATGTAGTCATATTTTTTATGAGTTTGTTAGACTGTATTATTATAGTTAGAGATTCATTTTTATAATGTTAAGTATTCACATATTGTATTCTGGATCAGTGATATATTATATGGATGCAATGATTCCTGTCTCATACAAAATGTACATGATCTTACTTTAGGAAAAACCCATTTCACGTTATGTACGAGGTGTGAAGGTTAAATTTTTCGAGCTTCCTATTGTGAGATACTTGCAGTTTTGTTCTCATGACACGTATAAATGACATTCAACTGATAACTGATAAAAATTTAAACTGTTTACAGTAAAATGACAGTTGGTATAATGTATTCTATTCACAACACTTTTGTCTGAGCTTTTTGTTATGAGCTTATGTAAGCACATAGTGCTTTTGATTAGGGTTTTGGATAAATGCTGTCCATCAATTACTTCCATTTCTTCAGCAGTCATAAATTGCCTGGCTAGAAAAACTGTGAATCTGGTATGTAGATGGAATACCCAACTCTTGACTGTAAGATTTACCTCCCAGAAGAAGGTGCCCTTAGGATCTTTGGACACAGTATGGTCTATAAAAAGCATGTCTGTTACATACAATATGACCAGAGACACGGGAAAATGGGCCTTCGGACAAAATACTTGGAAACTAGCTTTCTTGCATATTTGAACAAACAATATTTCAATATCGATGTTGGAAAATTTCAGTCACCTACATTCAGTACATACAAAACTACAACATTTTGAAAAAGTATACCTAAGGCGTCATTGTTCACTCTAAAAATGACGTCACATACCACAATTTGACGTCAAAACTCACTTCAATTGACATGGGCAGTAAACTATTCCAGTAATCATTTCCTAACAGCATCATTTATTTTTGGTTGCAACATTATATACTCTTTCAATATATATCATAAATGGTGAACTATTTCATGTCTTCTTTCCACGTTCTGCCCTTTTCATAGGGTATAGCCAAGATTAAAAAAATTTTTTTTTCAAAATCGCTGTTGCCATAGTAATGTCTTGGGAGGATTTTGACGCAAATAGTATGTTTCTGTTGAGTAAAATATAGTAGCTTTCAGTTTTAATAATTGCATTTAAAGAGGGTAACAAAAATGTAAATTTTATGGTTTTTTTTATCAATTATTGTCGAATAATGTAACAAATGTCAGAAGGTACATTTTCGCGCGTCGAAGGTCATATTCATTATGCGCTGGCCTTGTGAAGAATGGTGGAAGGGCATAAAGTGTTACCCCTGTCTGTCCATGTGTCAGTCTGCGCAATATTGTAGTTTCTGATCAATAACCTTTGAAAGGTTGCATGGATGTTATTCAGATTTTACATGTAAGTTTATCATCATAACATACAGGTCAAGTTTGATTTTGCTTACAATCTACAAATTATTTTGGTTACAATCTACAAATGATTGCAGGAGTCGTGGCCCCTTTTTGACATTTCAGCAAAATGGTGGTTTCTAATCAAATAACTTTTAAAAGGTTACATGAATTTGATTGAAATTTAAGATGTAGTTTACAGTTTGTGATGACAAGATACAGTTCAGTTTTGGTTACATTCTACGAATTATTACATAAATTATGGGCCATTTTTGACTTGGACGATGTGTATTGTACAAGAAATTGGGCCCACCTTAAAGATCAAAGCCACAGTGCATGATTGTATTTTAATTAAAGTTTGTTCTGTAAATTTGACTTAAAACTCTAAGCGTGGACATCCCTGTCCTACGGACACATTTCTAGCTTTGTTATATGGCTTTTTATTAAACTAGCAGAGAACAGGCACATTCACAGCTTTACACTAAACGTGAATTGTGCAGGACTGATTATATGTGTTGGACGTTCTTTCTCAACGTATGTAAGGGATATAGGGACACTGCCACCGGCTTGTATTTGGGTAAACCTTTGTCTTGTAAAAAGCTTTATAAATTGCCAAGAATGTACAAAAATTTAGTAAAAATAAGAGTAAAAACAGTCTCTTAGTTTGTATAATGATGTTTTCAAACATAGAAATGTAAACTTGTCCACCATTATCTCACTGCATATATATTATTTAAAGTTCACGGCTTAACTGAATGTTAGATTTATATATCTGCCGAGACATACGTCTTAATGCTTTCTGTTTTATGTTTATTACTGTATGGCAAGTTAATCCATCCTTGCTCATTTCCGAAATAGATAGTAATTTGGACACTGTGTCTATAGTTAGTGTTCTTCTAGTGTATTAAAGGACTATAGGATTGCTTCATTCTGACCATCCATCTGCCAAATGCATGGACAAAATGGGGTGATTTTGAAATTTTTGTACAGAAATGATTAACACAGCAGGAACTTGTACCAAATACAAGTTTATTATCTGAATATTGAATACAGACCAAGAGCAGACTTTGCAGATCAGAAATACATGTATGTGCTCTTTTAGCAAGGTAAGGGTGACATACCATCTGGCCAAGGGTGACATACCAACTAAGTAAGGGTGACATACTAGCATGTCTGACTGAACTTTGAAGATATTACTGGATTAGCTAATGTTTATACACTAAATGCTGCATTATATTGCTGAATCTCCCACCATTACTATTGTTGTCAACAATCTGTATAACTAATAAATGTGAAATCTTCAGATGTTTATTCACTTCTTTCTTTCCCTTTCAGAAAATTGCATTCAAATGTGTACTAAACTGGAAACAAGAATTTCATACTGTCACAAAATACACTCGTCAAGGAGTCTTAACTCAGTATATGGCAGTTCATTGGTTTTGTAAAACCTGTTAAAACTATAGAGCGGACAAGGCTAATTCACCTGTTTGAACTACAGAGCTGAGAAGGCTTATTTCATCATTTTTCGATAATTCAAGGGCCATAACCTACACGTGCCTTGGGCAATTTTGCTGGTTATCAAACTTGACCTAGACATTATGCCCACACATATTTTCAACAAGTTTGAAGTTTAAAAACTGAAGTTTGGTGAAGATCGGATGAAACCAGCTCGACTTAAAAGAGCAGACAAGGCTAATTTGGCCGATCTTGCATATTTCAAGGGCCATAATCTAAAAGTGCCAGGGTCGATTTTCAATAAAGCTGTTATTGAAGAACAGTTGTCTTCTATCTTCAGTATAGTTTATTACCTTGCCATGAAATTTGCGGTCTTCTGACTGGTCAAATAGATATTGATATTTACGGGCAAGCCGGTAATATACACTTGACATATCCCGTTACTGTACCCCATGCTAAACGTGAACTTGTTCGCCGCGTACACAATGTCAATGTATAAGTCAGTGCTGATTTGTGACGTCACATAGTGACATTGAGGTATATGGGGATTTGAAGGTCTGCTTACATTCGCCAAATCGATTTTTCTTGAGCCAATTTATTTCTTTTGTCGCCAATTTCGTCACTGGCGAATGCCAGCACAAGCCATGACATTTGATGCTTAATAATTAAGCCTTATAATTAATTATTGGACCATGCACAACTCTGCATGGTACTTATCACTTCTGTGAAATATCATTAAATTCTGATTTAATAGAGGTTTTTGGAGATTCACAAAATTATATCTACAAACAGATGGGACAGACAGATAGACAAGCTGAATGCAGTATACCCCCTTACACTTTTTCAGGGGTTATAATTATAACAAGACTCAGAAGTTGCTATCAAAGCTGTGCTTGTTTCCATTGCATAAATCTTATAAATTTATTAAAACAAACAGAACTAAAATATATTGCAGAATATTTGATATTTTCTTGAAATTCTTCATTGCTAAGTCGTAACATGTTAGACCATGATACAAAACTTCTGTAACCAGTCCAAAAGAGGATGTAAAACAGCTGTTACCAGTCTGCCACCAGTTTGATATAAAATGTGTAACCAGTTACATTGCTGTTTAAACATTTGTACCAGTCCACATGATACAACATGATATGTTGGGCATCTGTCTCCAAACACTAGAGGGACGTAACCTGTAACCAATCCCTATTACTCATCTTCTACCAGAATCCTATCTCTTGATATTAAAACCATCTTTCACTTCCTTTTATTTATCTAACCAGCCACCTGTACTGTCCACTCATGGTTCGCCAGTTTCAGTATGTTTGTTAAACACTTTGATTCCCAAGTGATTAAAACTAACGGCTTGAGAATTAACAAACTATAACTAGGCTGCAGTCAAACTTGACGAACTCCCTCGCTAGTGATCACACCCGTAACCTCAAGATACAATCAGGTATCATAACCGTATAAATATGGTAACAACAAAACCTAAGGCACCAAGCACTACCATAAGTAAATGCACTAATAAAATCATATAACGATTAAACAGTGTACAATCAAATATGTGAATGTGTAAAGCAATACATAGCAACAAAAACTTATTCTGAAAACGTATAAAAGAGTTTGCCAAAAGGAAATATATTCCTGTAAACAATGCTAACATAAAAAACAGAAAGCATGATACTAGTCCAAAAGTGAAGTACAAGTTAAATGCATGTTGTTTCTTGCCTATGCTTGTCTGTGAGTAACAGTTTAGATTGCTGCCAGGTCTCGACATAGATCGACCTTTGGCAAACCTCACATAGTAGGTTTCTGATGTCATTGTGCAAGTCATGTAAGGTCCTTGCAGTGATCTTCCATTGAAACGCATTGGAATTATCATGACGTAATTTATAACACTAGCTTCTGAATTTACTGTACGGTAACTTCCAGGAACTCTGCAACTAAACTTAACTTTCATATACTACACTTTTTACATATTTCCATCTTTCGCATCATCATGATCATAGTTTACACTCATAACTTTCAGCAATTAAAATCTATGCTCTCTATGGATAGCCTGCTCAGTTTTGATGGAAATATGATGATGCTTTCCCCCCCAAAAGATGTATCTATAATGCTTTCACAGCATACTTTCACAAACAAATGTATCCAGGATGCCCTCACAATAGGTTTCTATGATGCTTTTACAACAGAGGTTTCTATGACACTTGCAGAACAGACGTTTCTATGATGTTTCCATAGCAGAGGTTGCTTTCACAGCACAGGAATCTGTGATGCTTTCATATCTATGATCCTTTAACACATGTAGCAGAGGTTTCTATGGTTCCTATGATGCTATCACAGAAAGGGTTTCTAGGAGGTTCAATGATGGTCAACAGAGTTCTATGATGCTTGGAAGGCCTATTTACAATGTCATCATAGTTTCTCTATGAGGTCATTTATCTATGATGCTGAAAACTGACATGTAGTCATCTTGAATGTTTTTAAATACATCTACATGTAAGATGATTACATTCATATAGATTTATGCTGCTGTCAACTCAGTGTTTTACATGGCGATGTCAATGAGCCAAGTCAGATATTTATAATGATATTAACTTTGGTGCGTCTATGAAACTGTTATCTGGTTCTTTTTCAACTCTTTCTTCTCATGTGAAAAGTCTCTGCTTCCAAATCTGAAAAATAAAATACAAATATTACTGCAAGTGTAACAAACATTGAAATTTCGGATTCTTTAACTATGGTGGACAGATGAGGCTTTCAACAGATTCTGTAGTACATGTAACTAACCTGCAATGAAACATAACCTTAACTTTATGCACCTGATTAGATGGAGGTTGGTTCTGAGAATAAGCCATTTCGGCAAAAGTTAGAAACAGTTTTTACTATCTATCTCATGTTAATGATAACGAAATTTACCACTTTCTCCATTTCATGAAAAATTGTGTGCTTACTTATTCTATAATTGATAAGAAATTGGAAAAGTTGTGTTTCTTTTGCCTTTATGTATAGTTTATACTTATAAGCAAAATACCTAATAGTGCAGTGTAGGCAAAATAAAACACCTACAACCAAATATCTATTAAAGCTCTGGGCCTAGTGATTCTAGACAAGAAGATTTTTGAAGTTTGCCCTATAGAAATCCATGTTAAAACAGTTAAATCAAGTGACCCCATGGGCAGTCATTTTCACCCAGGGGTCATGATTTAAACACTATTCGTAGAGGTTCAATAGGCAATGCTACATTATAAATATCTAAGCTCTCGGCTTTGTGGTTTCAGAGAAGAAGATTTTTAAAGTTTTTCCAATATAAGCCTTATAATGTATCTATCTATCTCTCGATACTGTCACACCTCTCTTTCGAGTGTTACGGACAGGAGTGCGTGCCATGGAATAAGTGAGAGGAAACCGTTAAAATACTACAGGGAAAGTTCCCTATAGATAGTGTAAGAGTGAAAATAAAAGCAATCAGTTATAGCATTCAAATATAGAAGAATAGAGAGAAAGATAAAAGTCGTAAATACATCCTTAATGATATAGTAGTTTATTTCTGAAACACCTTGCTTGAAAGAGTTCAAACTAGGCATGTAGGCAATGTGATGAGGCAGACCATTCCAGAGTACTGTATCATGAAGAAAAAAGGGGAATTTAAAATAATCTGTGCCGACATGTACCTGGTGGAAACAATAAAGGTGCATGAGGCGAGTAAACCTGACTGGGGCTACGAGATATGGAGGGAGTTGTATGGCGACTAAATTATGATAAATCTTATAGAACATGATAAGCCTTGCATCATTTATATGGTGTTTAAGGGACCTCCAGCCCAAATTAGATTCAATGTAAAATCAAGTGACCCTCTGGGCCAGGGATCAGGAAATTTTGAAATCTCAATCGGTCCGGACAAGCCGAGGGTACATCGTCAACGCCCCCCCCCCCGAAAAAATCACAAAAACTTAAAAAAAAAAAAAAAAATTTGTTTTTGTAATTTATATATTTTTCAACCAGCTTTCCATTGTTGTGCATGATCATGGAACGGTTAAAGTATGTCATTCCCTCCTTTTGATTCCATAATGTTTCCAAAAACGAAAATGTTTATCTTCTTTCATTATTGATTAGTAAATCTCACGAGTCGATAAAATAAATGCGCCGTTCACGTGGAGCGTTCCATTTTCTAAGGGATAAACTTTACATCGTTTTCGCCATAAAAAAATAAGAAACGGAATTTTTAAGTAATAAGAAAAATATCAAACCAGTTTTCATAAATAAATATAATAATTTCCATGTGATTTTATCATTGAAAGTGTGTTCAATTTCGATTAGAACTGATTACGTTCAAAGTCACCCCCACAAAGTTTTGTAATAATCCATGTGTTAGGTATAGGCTATTAAATTTTTGTCGTATGGTTTCGTTTTGAATATTTGTATATGTTCTCGGGTCGCCAGTCCGATTAACACTGCTATCTGTCGGCTTGCCCTTCCGACTTCGGGAAACATTGACTACCGGTTGCCAGTCCGGTTATTTGTTTCTTTCGGGTTCCAGTTATTATTCTCCCGATTACCATGAGCTGATTTGCCATTTCGGTCATTAGATTTTTTGAACATCGCAAATATGTTGCGTTGTGCTATTTCAACAATAAATCGAAAGGCATTGAAGGCATTTCAAAGTGTAGGTAATGATTAGCGGCCTAAAGACAATCGGTCTGGCATAAAGTCAATCAGAGCTGCTAACACATTAATAAAATCCTTTAATCAATACAATGTAACGTGTTAGCGACGCCCGAGGTATTGTAGAATGTGTTGGACCAATTAGTTGGACCAACGGCTTGCGCAACACTCTGCATTTGCACTTCATAACTTGTTCATTGTTTTTAACCAGCTTGAACTTTCTTTATCTGACAAATGCAACTTATTTGATAGCTTGGTCGGTTCCATCCTAAATTACAACGCTGCTATATGGGGCTATCACGAGTCGCAAAATATTGAGCTTGTTCATAACAAATTTCTAAGAAAAATTCTCTATGTAAAAAAATCAACCAATTTGGACTGTTTATATGGAGAAACGGGTCGTCTACCTATGAAAATAACAAGACAATTTATTATGATAAGTTATTGGTTAAAACTTTTGAAAACAAAGAACCACATATTGAGTAACGTCTACAAAATGCTTGCAACTGATGCTGATAGAAACGCAACATACAATAACATGAATTGGGCCTACCAAATAAAAATGATATTAGATAACATTGGTATGTCTAATATATGGAATAATCAATTTACTTCTACAATCAACTTTTTGTCTATCAAACAACGCATAATAGATATTTATAAACAATCATGGTACGCTAGAATTAATAACGCTAGTAAACTCTCTTCGTATAGCTTACTCAAACACGATGTGGTGATGGAAAAATACCTTTCTAGTGTAAACGAAAAGAAATATAGAATAGCCCTCACTAAGTTAAGAGTTTCGGCTCATGACCTTGCAATAGAATCTGGTCGATATTCAAATGTAGACAGACATGATCGTAAGTGTTTAAATTGCTGCATGAATGTAGTAGAAAATGAATACCATTTTCTGCTAGTTTGTCCCAAATATAGAAGTCTCAGAATTAAATTTTTTGCACCATATTTCTGTAGATGGCCCACTATAAATAAGTTTATATCTCTCATGAGCTCCGATTCAGAACGCATTATCAACAGTCTATCAAAATTTATTTATCATGCTTTCAAACTTAGAGCACAGGAATGACTTTTTTATAACGACATTTATGTAAATTGATCAACTAAATGACGATCAAAACTATATATTTTATGTTCTTCTTTGAACTGTTTAGATATTGAAATTGTCTTTACTATTCAGATGTGTATGGCTATAAATATGTGTATATTTTATGCCTAATAAAAATTTATGTTTATGTTTATATGTTTAATTAGGTAAAGACCGCCGCGGGTTATTAACATGACACGTTTATTGGGGTATTAGATAGGTGCTAATAACACAGATGATATGTGTAATTACACAAGCAACTTCTTTTGTCATATTTGAGCGATTTTATAGCTTTTTAAAAAAAATCTCGGACCGATTTTTAGGCAACTTTTGGTTACGTGAATTGGTCCAGCAAGTTGAAAATCGGTCAGGACCGGCAAATTTTCGGTTTTCCTGATCCCTGCTCTGGGCAGGGTCAATTTTTACCTGGGATCATGATTTGAACAAACTTGGTAGAGGTCCACTAGGCAATGCTACAGGCTAAATATCTAAGCTCTAGGCCTAGTGGTTTCAGAGAAGATTTTTAAAGTTTTGTCCATACAACTTATATATAAGCGTATGTAAAATCAAGTCACCCCACTGGGCAGGGTCATTTTGACCCTTGGGTTATGATTTGAACAATCTTGGTTGTAGTCCACTAGGCAACGCTGCATGATAAATATATAAGCTCTAGGCCTTATTGTTTCAGAGAAGAATACTTTTAAAGTTTATGAAATGAAATGAAACCCCCAAAGACCCCCTTAGTGCTATTATTAAGAAGCGTTGTTCTTAACGTTAAAGTTTCGGGGAATTTCGAATAAATATCAAGTGGTAGAGTCTTTTTTAATTAAGTTCCAAGTAAGACACTATGCAAATTATGACAATCCTTTATTTCATTTAAATAACAGTTCACTTAGAATATCACATAGATTTACACAAAGTCCATATATTTTTAAGAGTCACAAAGAATTTAAAAATGTCCAGTTTTTCACTAAGTACACAAAGTTTTAAAACACGGAGTTATTAAGTAAGGTAATTTAAGTATTTCTGAATATTGATTAATTAATTTTGAACCTATAAAATTCTGGTTTATATACCAATATTTCTGTGATATTTTATCTGTCACTTATGAAATTATTAACTCATTTAACAATAAAAATTTAACAACAAATCAAACAAAATTTAACTTCAAAGTGATTGCATGGCAGCCTGGATAAGCCTTGAGCTAGTAAAGTCATTGTTTGAGAATGGTGGCCAGTCAGTGATGTAAATAAAAAGGTTTCATAATTAATACTCAAACAATTAAACTATTTCCTTGAGCAGAAATGGTATTATGGCTTTGAGTTACTTAACAACATCTTAAAAGATTTGACATTTAGCAAAAATTACAAGTTTGAATAAGTTAATTTTCTTTAAATATTGATTTAAATTGCATAAAACAAATCCTAAATTACTACATAGAAAATCTTCCGTAAATTCTGAACATTTTGATACCAAAATCAACATATTTGTTAAACAATAACCAAATTTTATTTTCAACAATTTGGCTCCAAAATTCACATCATAATAGTTCCTCCCTTGTCTGTTTGCTTTGGACCCCAAAGTAAAAAGAATTTTAAAGATTTTTTTCTAAAATCACAGTTAATCACAGTTTGGTTTATAGTGGTCTGTCTCAAATAAATAAAGTCCTTGTTGTGGATGCTGTTTGCTCACTGATTGAAATAAACCATCGAGAAGTTGTTTTGTTTTGAGTCCAACATTAATCTTGGGAATATCCAATGGGTTTCTGCACATGAAGGTAAAGTGATTTTCTTTGCCACATCTTCCACATTGGTTACCTTGAGCAGCACAGTCCTTTAGTGTATGGAAGTTCTTAGTGCCACATCTGTTACACTCGAACTTCCTTCCAGTGCGCTGTTTGTTCAGCGATGTAGCACTGCAAACATGCTGTAGGAGCTGTTGTTTTTCTTCTTGGATGGTGTTGTTCTCCATTTCTGAATTGAACCAAAACATATCAAATTCCATTACAAATTTGAAGAGATCTTGAACCGTCCTTTTTAGAGATTCATTTTCTTGACTGACTTCACTTAATGCAGAAATGTTAACACAGTTTTCATTCACTTTGGATGAAATTTCATTCCTTAGCTCACTTTCAGTTTCTTGAAGTGATGCTATAAGAACCTGTTGGCTGTTACACTTCTGTTTGTAACGGTTTAGCTCTTCATTTTGTAAAGTTTGCATTGGAACTGAGTCTAGCAGTTCATTGTTGGAGACCGCAGAAAATGGCATGGCTGTACATATCATTTCTGTGTCACACTCTGGTTCCAGGCTGGATGACTTTGTTGTGGTATCCTGTTGGAGTGATCTACATTTAGAATTTTGTTGTTCCCTGTTCTTCTGGCATAATGTTGATTGGCTTATATGTCCATATTGACGACAGGCGTAGCAGATGCGTGTTACTGCCTTGCACATGTGAACGCCAGAGTGGATCTCACAACAGCGCAGACACTGATGTGATGCAGGCTGTATCCAGCATTGACGTTTGAAGAATGGTGTCATCCTGATGAAAGGTCTTACTTGGAAATGGTCCATAATGCTTGGCAGTGTTGACTTGAGGTTCCGGAATCTTAGCCGCAGTTCTTCACCAATTTATTAAAAAGCGTTGTTCTTAACGTTAAAGTTTCGGGGAATTTCGAATAAATATCAAGTGGTAGAGTCTTTTTTAATTAAATTCCAAGTAAGACACTATGCAAATTATGACAATCCTTTATTTCAATTAAATAACAGTTCACTTAGAATATCACATAGATTTACACAAAGTCCATATATTTTTAAGAGTCACAAAGAATTAGAAAATGTCCAGTTTTTCACTTAGTACACAAAGTTTTTAAACACGGAGTTATTAAGTAAGGTAATTTAAGTATTTCTGAATATTGATTAATTAATTTTGAACCTATAAAATTCTGGTTTATATACCAATATTTCTGTGATATTTTATCTGTCACTTATGAAATTATTAACTCATTTAACAATAAAAATTTAACAACAAATCAAACAAAATAAAAGATTTAACTTCAAAGTGATTGCATGGCAGCCTGGATAAGCCTTGAGCTAGTAAAGTCATTGTTTGAGAATGGTGGCCAGTCAGTGATGTAAATAAAAAGGTTTCATAACTAATACTCAAACAATTAAACTATTTCCTTGAGCAGAAATGGTATTATGGCTTTGAGTTACTTAACAACATCTTAAAAGATTTGACATTTAGCAAAAATTACAAGTTTGAATAAGTTAATTTTCTTTAAATATTGATTTAAATTGCATAAAACAAATCCTAAATTACTACATAGAAAATCTTCCGTAAATTCTGAACATTTTGATACCAAAATCAACATATTTGTTAAACAATAACCAAATTTTATTTTCAACAATTTGGCTCCAAAATTCACATCATAATACTATAGAAACTTAAGTTATTGTTTTCTGACACTAATAGTACTGATTTAATTTAACTTTAGTAGTTTGGTCACACAGGACCTCTTTTCCCCAAACCCATTCTGTAGGTGGTAGAGGATGCTATGGTTTGTAAAGTGCTTCACTATAGAGGAGGACACAATGTGTTGTAGTATCTTACATAGAACACATGTCTAGGAGCGGATCTGTGCCCCAATGTTGAGCACGCTAGACTTGTAATCAACGGATCGCAGGTTTGATTCTTCACTCCTCCACTATCATAACTAATGGTCTTTCTGATGAGACCTAAAACCGACGTTCGATGTATTGGTGGCATGTTAAAGAACCAGACGTTGTCTCTGGAACTGGATGCGTTTGATGTTGCACTATCCCCGAAACCTAATTTTAGGGTTTTATCATTGGTACCAGATAATCCATATGACCAACACCTCCAGAAGAGTTTAGTTATCTATCTCTATCTTGTCAGGATTTGTTATATTAACGGATTGTGAAACGGTGCGAAAAAGGTCGAATTCTCTGCCGTAACGAGATTTTGCGAGATTTCATCATCACAACGACGCCATTTTAAGTAAGCGAATACAGAAAATCATCGATAATATCTTCTTCAATCTCTAAAATATTATCAATCTATCAACGTTGAATTTCTACATAACAAATTGGTAAGTTATGATTAATCCACTGACAAGTTATTTGTGAGAAGTCATATCGATTTTTTTGCAATATATACCCTTTCAAGTGCAGATCATCTGTAAGAATGTTTGACGAGAAAGATGAGAAAATGGCGGAGCTGCGGCTAACATAGCCCAACTTTGTAGCGACTTTCTGTCGTTCTTTTGTGTTTGCGTGAATAATATGGATTTGGTTGCATTGAGAAAGGGTTTGTTAAGTGTTCGCAGTAATTTCTTTTGTTAAAAAGCGGGTAAGTGATGAAGGAGAAGTTCGTAAATTTGGGCCAATTTTAACTTTTGCGCTGAAAAATGGCGGCAAAATGGCGAAATATGCAAAACCAGGTTCTACATAGTAACGAATTTTCGCACCGATGCGGTTATTGAGTCCCAATGTTGAATTAAAATATATTCATGAATCATTGATATACATATTAAACTATTTGCAAACCCGTTACAATGGCTAAAAATTGTTTAAAACACATTTGAAAACGAGCGTCATTCGGCTGTAAATAAGATTGGTAGCCATACTTGTTATGCTGTGCGTTACTTATAGCCCTAAGAAAATAATATATCTTTTTACATGAAAATGATCATTTTAAGCATGTTAAATGACTGATCTCTATAAAAAAAATCAGTTTCATAAGTATTCACTTGATATCACGGTTAAAAATGTGTGTAGATGTGTAAAATTAGATTCCATGTTGTGTTGAGCAATTGCTATTTGTTGCAATTATTTCGTTTTTTTTCTGCAAACATACCAATTAATTTGTTTCCGATCAAAAGACAACACAACTATTAGTAAACGATGTCGATAATTATTTTGATGACTTTTTACAAAATTAATATCAAAATAAAATGACACAAACATGTCGTGAAGAACTTTCGCACCTTTCACGTTGTTTTTTTTTTTTTGTTGATTGCCATTTTGCCGATAAAAGGAAAATTAAATGATTTATAATATATAACAAAGTGATTTCGGTTTTGTAAAAACATAATTTGTTGATAAGTTAATTTGATCTGATCTTTTACTAGAAAGTATAATACGACAGTAATACCATCGCGCCTTTTACACTCTTCTTTTGTTATTTGTTTTTGCTTATTCGCATTTTGTTTTTACACATTTGCAAGATCAATACATAATCTTCCATACTTTTAAATTTTCACTTTTTTCCTCTTTATCACGGACCCAAATACAAAGATAGGTCCGTGCCTCTTTATTTTTAATACCAGTTACCAATTAATTAGATAAAAGCGACCGTCGATAATCAAAGACAAGTAGTTTTATCTACGCTAACGGATCGAAAATTATCGGACAGCGCCGTCTTACCTACGGCGCAGAAAAATCAATAAATTCGTCTGCTCTATAGCGCGTTTCATATCCCTGTATATACGATCCCTGATCTTGTGAGGCAGTATCACAGTATCAGATCGATAACTAAACTCTTCTGGAGGCATTGGTCATATGATTATCTGGTACCAACAATAAAACTCTAAAATACATACAAACATATATGTCCTTCAAGATGGCAATCAACACCTTGACACAATATACCTTCACTCTTTAGGTTCTTCATGAGGGCCATAGATGCCATTAAATACAAATGTCCACTTCCACTTAGTAAACAGATGGTGACCATCCCCCACTGTTTTTATAATAAGTAGAAGAGGAAAAAGTTGTTTTTACAAAAGGCTGGAATTTTGGATTATTCTATTTAAAACGTATTTATGCAACCAGGTCCCTATGGTTATAACTAACCTGTTGAACTGTTGAAGAGGGTCGATAATTTTATACTGTGTTTTCTACTCCTAGACCTGAGGAAGAGACATCAAAAGAAATTGTATTTGTTAGAGACAAGATGACCTTCTGCATTGATTCAAATGTTGATATTGACTGTTTTCCAGAAAGCCAAAATCTTTCAATTTTGCAAATTCAAATATTATGAAGATGGAATGTAAAATTTTTAATTTTCCCTGAATTCTCCTTTGTAGAGAGTATATTTTCAGGGGAGATAAAAAGTATAAAAACTCACAGGAAATTAAATACATGAAAGTTATCCCTTTTCCCGGAAAGATCCGGACAAATTCACCTGCTGAAATAAGAAGTAAATTAAACGAAAAGGCGAAATAAGAAGTAAACTTATGGATAGACCGTTCTACGTGACCAACATCATTTCTAAAATGATCACTTTTAAAAGGCAAGGAAAACTTTGACAGCACGTAAAATTAAATTACACTGAATTATTTCTCTTATTTGGCATATAGGGCCTATCAATGAAACAAACTGACTTGACTATATACATGTGTATTTCATGGTTTCGAATTTTCATCAAAATGAATTAAGTTCTTAGACAGACTGATAGGCTTTGTTTGTTTGTAACTTTGATTAGATCTATATCTTTTTCAAGAGCTAACATCTGTGATAAAGTCTCATAAAGAGGAGAAACCAAATAGGACTAGCAATTATCGCCCGGTATCTAGCGTTGACCCATATTGCATGTAAATTACTTGAACACATAGTGGCCAGTCGCTCTTGATCATTTAGATTCCTATAACATCTTAGATGCCGATCAACATAGCTTTTGTTCACAAAGATCATGTGAAGGGAGGTTGATATGTGTCCGGCATTAACTTATTTTGTCCATTAAACGGGACCAAGTTGGATTGCAGCAAAGCCTTTGATGTGGCTTCATAAACATGACAACTATGGGATCTAGGGGAGAACACATGTATGGATTCAAATATTTCTTGGCAAAAGAACACAGAAAGTTGTAGTAGATGGGAAAATTTCATCAGAAGCCACCGTTCTTGACCCTTTTCTTTTTCTTATCTTTATTATTGACCTCCCCTCAAGTGTTCGTTCCAGTGTTCGCTCGGATAGAGATTCCCAGATACTACAAGACACGAACAGTCTTAGTTGTGGGAGGTCTTTCAAAATGGACAAATGCCATATTATGCATGTCACCAAATCTCGGCAACTCGTCATGACTAACTATAATCTCCGTAACAAACATTAGTATCGAACTATTGTCAAATCTCTATTGGATACCTCTTATACACAATATAACCGATAGAGCCTAGGGTTCTTGAAACGAAACTTCCAATCCACAAAACCTGAAACAAAAACAGCAACATACAAATCCATAGTCAGACTCACATTGGAATACAGTTCTTCAGTTTTGGATCAATGTACAAAGAAGAGCCTCGAGATTGTTGGCCAAAACTACTTCAATCTCCAGGAACTGTATCAGACATTCTTAAGCTGCTGAACTAGGAATCCTTAAAAAGAAAAAGACAGAACACCTGTCTCAGTCTGTTTCATTATGGACTAGTTGACATAACAACTTCTCAATATATGACCCCTTATGCACGACGATCTCGATATTTCCATCACTTGGCATATCAAATACCACACTCACCACCAGACTTCATCAAACAATCTTTCCACGCACTATTATTGAATACAATTCACTACCGGGACATGACGTCAGTGCTGTTAAGGCAGCACTGGCTACATTGCCACATATTCCTTAGACAGTACAGATAATTATTTTAAAGCGCTAACACTCTTGTGTTCTTCACTTTGTAGATAGTCGATCTCTGCACTGTAAAGGTATTTTAAGGCTAATTGAGGTTTTGCACTTATTTTTTATCACAGTGTCAAAGATCTCTTACGGTGTGCCATTATCAGAAAAGAAGAAGAAAATGTCTTTCTTTAAACTTTGATGTTTACCTGAACAGTAATATAACGTTAACAAAACACGATATCTTTTAAACAAATAAATTTATCTTGATTCTCGATTGAATTAAATATTTGCGTTATGGTTACTAGTAATCTAATTTTACGTTTGTTTAGACGTTTTAATGCAAATACAGCTAACCTATTAAATGATTGTACATTTGAAGAAGTCCACAGTGGTATAATTTTAGTAAGGCGGTCTGAAAGACAGCTATATGGACAGCCGTATGAAGGAATTCGAGCGGATGAACTTAGACCCCTAAGTGTGACCTTCAAGTTTAGTCGGCCCAGGAGGAAATGGGTTCTGCACATAATCTTGGGGAAATGGATATTTTACCCAAGTTTAATGGAAATTATTCAAGGGGTTTAGAAGATACAGAGAGGATACAGAAACAAATGACCCTTCAGTGTGACATTGGCCTTGAAACGGCAAGGTAGCAACAGGGGTTCTGCAAGTCCTCTTAATGAGATGTACATTTGGTCAAAGTTTTGTAAAAATCCTTCCAGGGGTTTAGAAGTTATGGAGTGGACACAAAAACAAATGACCCTTTAAAAGCGTGGCACTGACCATAAGCTGGCATGGTTGGAACATGGGTTCTGTAACGAGTCTTGATGCCATGGACTCTAACTAAAATTTTATGGAAATCGGTTCAGGTATTTAGGGGTCATAGAGCGGACACGAAAAACACATGACCCCTAAATGTGGCCTTGCTCATGAGCCGACAGGGTTGGAATATGGGTTCTGCACGTCGTCTTGATAAGATGAACATTTGACCAAAATGTTATGAAAGTCCGTTCAGGGTTCAAAAGTTATGGATGCGTTGACCATATGCCAACCAAATAAAGAAATCACTGGGCAAAGTGGTTCAGTCAACAAATTCCGCTGGCAACATGTGTCTGGTCTGTACGCTCGCACACCTATCTTTAGCTTCTGGCATTTAACACAATTTTGTCTGAATGAACATAATATTTGGACAAACAAATCTAATTTGTTACGTACAGGTATGCACGTTAGCCATACTGGGATGTTGGCAAGTTCACTCGGGTTCACCACGGTCGGCCGGGACGTTAAACAATCTGCACGAAGAATGAACTCCAGCCGACAAGGTTGGAACATGGCGCCTGTATCTCGTCTTGATGATTTGAACATGAACCAAACTTTTATGGAAATCCTTCCAAGGATTTAGGGGTAATAGAGCGGACACGAAAAACAAAAGACCCATAAAAGTGTCCACTATAATTTCAATAAAGACATTTATTATTGATTTATACTCTCAGAAAATTAATATTGGTCATTGGTCAAAGTTATATATAACAAATACATGATTCTGTATACCAATTTTATTCTTGGTGAATACAGTGAAAAACCTAGTAAAAACTGATCCGTCATCTTTTTTGTAAGGATTGATTACATTTATATCAGCTTTAGGAGAATAACTTAGCATAAAACATGTCTTACATCTGACCGAAACACCACTGCGTTATAAGCGTCTTACTAAGTCATAATGCAAAATGACAATTTTGAAAAGTAATACATCTTCAAAAAAATAGTTACAATGCGTTTTTTTACACGAGAGAAAATTAAATTACAAAGATAATAAGAACATTTAACGCCTCTATAGTTGTTATTGATCACGTTACTAAAACACAATTAAAAATGAGAGAAGGAATTTAACAATGATATGTGCTGTTTGATACCTTTATATATTCACAGAGTAATGTTAGATTGTATCCTATATACATACAGCAGATGTTCACGTATTGATCCGGCACAACACGGGACAAACATATGGAGCGCCGACACTGTCTTTTTCCAACACAGATATTAACGCCAGGCCAATAATTTGTCACTTGTGAAAGCTCTTATTTTGGAAGATATACACTATATTGGCGATGTTATAATTTCCTAACGTTCAGTCTAAGACTAAAATGTTTATGTGATTTAAGTTTAATAAATAACAAGTGTGAAATCAAAAGTGTGAAAAATCAATAAGTAAAGCGGGATATAATGTAGATAAAGCAGAGGAAGAAATAATGAAGACAGCTCTGGGTTTCCATACTTGAGGTATTATTTGTTATTAAGAGCGTGTAAAATGCAATTACTCTGTAGTTAATATTGTAATATAGCTCATGTAAGGCAAAGATAGGAATACAATAGCTGTTATCAACAATGTCAGGTAATTTTTCTATGATATAGTTCGACTTATATTTTTTTAGTTTAAGGTGATTATGAGCAATTAAAAAAGAAAATATTTAATTAACAACTTTGCAAGCAGCGTCCCTTCTAAGCAAGCTGTGATGTATGAACAATGCATCAGAAAAAATGCATTAAAAGTTTGTAAATGATTTTGTGCATCGTTACTTCAGCTAATTACATAGATACACGCATTAAACAACGAGTTCTTGTTGACTGAAACTATCGATCTATAAAAGGTTACATTATATACGTGTGAACAAGCCAATTGTATCAAAACAAGGTGAAAATAACATGTCTTGCGTAAGGACACAGGTGAGGATCAAACCCTGCGATCCTGAGGTGAATGCTCCACAATACACACATTGGGGACACTGTATGTAGCAGTAGGCGTATAGAAGAGACTTATTTTGCTTGTTTTGCGTGTTTATTCAATTTTTAATATTTCAGTAATACTGTATTTTATGTATATACAGCAAATTATTGTATAAAATGACCACAATTCTCGTAAGTAAGCGTGGACCCGAAAGTAAGCAACTATCGAATATTTAATTAAATTGTTGTTTTAATATGCTTGAATATTGCAATAAATAGTGTTTAAACTAATACACGGTACGATCTATGTATTGACTAGTCATACCGTGAGTATATCACATTATTGTAGTAGGTAATATTGAATATAATATACAGTAGATCTAATTTAAACAAAGTGACCTTTAAATAACTGGTAAACCAATGCAGAAAGTATGACTGAGTAAATAATCATAATCGATGGAAATTAGAACATATCAAACTATAGATTCCAATTCTATTCTTTTAATAAATTGGCAATGTGCTTGTGATATGTTAAATACATTTAACTCAATATTAGTTATGTTCAAGGTTTAATTCATATGTTTTTATCCGCTTTTTTAAACAAGAAATTATTATCAAGTAGAGATATTATCTTCCGCATGGATCTTCCTAATCGGATATAAACCCTCCACAGTTTTTCTTCCGTATTCTTCAACTGAAAGATCTTTCAACAGGTTCGTCTTCAAGATAATTAATGCTTGATTAAATGTTTTTCGACAAGATATAGTTGGTCAGTTTTTAAATGTATATTCAAATAGCAATTCAAATAGACATAGTACTAGTAGATTAAAGTATAAAAATAGCATATTAAATGTAAATCCTACTGTAAATCACCAAAGATCTACACAGACAAGAAACGAAGATACTTTAAAATTATGACTTGAATAGATACTTTAGTTACTCATCCCTGAAAGAGAGTTGGTTTTTCTCATTTGGATACTCCTGCTTTGGTCACTATATGTTGTTATGCTGGTCGTTAATATTTGCAGCTGTGGTAATGAGATTAATGGCAAAAAGTAGCTGGTTTTGTTGCATGTTCTTTTAACACATGAATAAGTGCTTTCTATTTTACAACACACAGTTTCCAGACGAACAAAAGTCACCATTTCCTTAGTACAAAAAGGATATAGTTGTATATTGCACTTTTGCAGTTCTCTGTAATATATTTCCACGGTTTGTTTAATAAAACCGGTAACAAATAAAAGGTTACACACATAAGATCACAGGTTTTGACTTATTGCAACGAGCAGTTATAATTATAATAACGAAGTCATTCGTATAACAATTTCTACGTTAAAAGGCAACTTGGCATTTCAGAACTTGAGTATAATAATTTTGTTCTCGATGTCTGTATCAAACATGTGCATGTATCGAATGAAAGGCATTTATAATTACAATATAGGACAGGAGTATAGCGCATATTTACTGACAGCGGCCTTCGTAGCTGTTTCATATACATAATTATATGCTTAACATGCGATACGTTAAAGCGTACATACTATGAACGCGTATATTTTTTTTCTAGCTATTGCTGATGATTTTACTAACTTTCACTGTTGCAAGTTACATGATACTGAAAATGGTTGAGACTATGTAAATGTCATTCTCACTTTGTTTACAGGACTTGTAAAACCTAAACAGTACGACTGGAAAGATACAAACTTGGCGCTGTTTGGTTCAGATATTGAAAAAGATATCAAAAGTAAGCTGACCATTTTGGTTACAACACTTCTTTATTATCCCCCCGCCAAAGGCGGAGGGATAATGTTTGTCGTTGTCCGTCTGTCCGTCTGTCGGTCCGTCCTGAGTCATCACTCAAGAACCAACGGAAATAATTCACGAAACTTCAGATAAGTGTACAATAGCATACTCCAAGCGCACAAACATCTTTCGTCAAGATCGGATCAGTATCTCTAGAGCTATTGCCCTTCAATTGTTATTTTTTTCTATATTTAATATAAAACATTAAACTTACATTTCTCTGAAACCATTTATTAAAAATTAAATTATGATTGGCTCAAATGATTAAATGATCACTCTTTCTATTATCAACCCCCTACACTTCCTGATTTTTTTTAGAAATGAGGCCCCTTAAGGGGGTGTAGTTCGTTTCTTAAATATTCTATTTAGGAACTTAAAATGTTTGTTTTCTAAAACTGATAGTACTGATTAAATCAAACTGATAAGAAATGAGTTCTGTATCACTGTAAGATACTGAAAAAAGAATTACCCCTCACAGAACAGGGTCGATACGTCATTAATATATTTATAATTCTACGCCATTCATAATACACGTTTTTGCTTTTGAACTATTTTGTTAATATGTTTGTCGTTCAGTTTTTTTTCTGGCTCGTTTACGTTTTTTTGTGTTATTCATAGAAAAAGGAAAAAATAGCATGACTATGTTGAACTCGCCCTCGTTGGCTGTTGAAAAGTCGTATTAGCAAAAGTCATACAGAGCTACGGGTTACATATTCAACTCGATACATTCCAGCAGAACATCACATTAATATAATGTCACCTACATCGCATTATTAGAAGGAACATTACGTTATACTTTTCACAAGGTCAATGAATAATTACTTTTTTATTATTCGAAATTTTATTAATAATATCATTGTTCCCTAATGAAGTAATATGCATGCAGCATTACATTTTTTAAAACACTTCATATCTACTTTCTTCAACTTGTCAATGTAATGTTTGAATCCACAGCATGTTATGAACTATAAATATTTAATTGTTTGGATTTTATGGACAGAGACATCGGCTGAAACTGATCCAGCGTGGAAAAATGCGGGAATCAAACCTGGATTACAGATATGGAGAATTGTGGTAGGTGTATCATTGATGTTAGTCCTATGAACGATACAAGATACAAGAATATTTATTCATATATAACAGATCAACATTAGCTACTTGAGCTATTTTCCGACAAATATAATATCTTGATTATTATATAGCAGTGAATTCATATGAGGAAACTATGTTAACCAAGCAACATATCCCAGATGCATACACACCTACGCATTTCTTATTTCATTTAAATATATATTTAAAGAGGAGAGGTTTATATACAAATGTACCTGTCAAAACCATCTGTCACACGAAATAAACATTGTGACTTCGCAGGCTGTTACTGGTATTTTGTATTTTGCAGAAATTCAAAGTGACTCACTGGCCTGAACCTGATCATGGTAAATTCTATGACGGCGACTCCTATATAATACTTAATGTAAGTAAATACCCAGATAATAATTCCCATATCATCTTATATTACCTGTTGTTTAAATGTTTTCTAGGTTAGTTCGATATTTTCTTCGCATGTTACCGAATATAAACAGGAAGTTCGTTCATTTCTGTTCGTGTGTGTTTGCCTTTTCGTAGTCACAGGGATTTTAGGTATGAACCCCGACTCAAGAAATGCGTACAGATAATCTCCGCATTAGTAAATTGTCCTTGTTGTATTAATCCAACTAAAGTGGTTACATCAGCGATTAAATTTCTTTAATAAATAAAGTATTAGTATTCTTATTAACAGCAGATTACATTATAATAATGGGGTCTGAGACGTATATATCCAATGATCGTGCTAAATAGCAGTACAAGTCAAAACAATTACACACTGAAGCCTGAGACAATGAAAAGATTATCTTTCAATTGTAGACATATAAAGAGGCAGAGTCGGACCAGTTATTGTATGACGTACATTTTTGGATTGGCAAATACAGTTCGCAAGTAAGTCCATTGTAACAGGTGCGCGATGGTACCATTTGTATAACGTATACGGCAGCAAACGATTTTTGGCCTTGGGCTGTAAGCCCTAATGCCATAGTTAGAATACCACATTTCAAAAACTGTAGACAATTTAACTGTGATATGTCATAATAACAACTGAAATAATGCGCTACTACGAGAAAGTAGTGCAAGATAGACCACATCAAGCTGTTGTTTGAATGTAGCATACGACAAGATCATGTTACAAATAAAACAGTATAGACATCTTCAAACGATTGCAGAAAAGTCCATAGCTTACGGGCTTCCGATTACGGAAGATAATCATATGCACGGAAAAGTACGGATATTT
Organism: Saxidomus purpurata; assembly: GCA_022818135.1. Classification (NCBI taxonomy): domain Eukaryota; kingdom Metazoa; phylum Mollusca; class Bivalvia; order Venerida; family Veneridae; genus Saxidomus; species Saxidomus purpurata. The sequence continues at coordinate 46,290,579 of JAFMSR010000006.1, forward strand.
ACGGAACGTAATTAAGGAGCTCGATATAAGAATTTATAGTTTCATTTTCAATTTTATGTTATTTCATTGCAAACCTTCTTGTTTCTGAACGATTACACCTATATTAACCTATATAACTAAGTTTCTTTTTTAAAAAGATAAAATTTACGTAAATTCCCGACAGAGAAGTCATGTGACATAGTTTTTAAAGGACTCTCGTTATGCCGTTGTTGAGCACTGCAACAAGTTGGTAAATAGCACTGCCCGCATCAAATTAGTAACATTTCTTTACATTATTTTGATGCACTTACATATACTGTTATGCCTTGTAATCGTTATAAGCAGGTGAAGGTTGTATTTATATGCCGTTGCTGAGTACTGTTAACAGTTGGTAATCCATATGCCGTATACACTGAGATACTTTTTTTTATCTAGAAAAGTCAAACATTGCCATATCAACGCATATATAACTATGAGCATTACGTCTGTCAAATGAATTGGCGTAAGTGAATTTCTCTACTTTGGATTCTATTCACAAAGCGCCCTCCTGTATACAACCTACAATGGAGCCACAATCGACCTCTTTTCTTCTTGCACAGTATGAAAACTTTGTACGCCCACAAACCATATCATATGAAGGAAATTAAAGCTAGAAACTTTAATTAGGCTTATTCAGACTTCGGGTTTTCTAAGTAATTGAATTGTTTTCTTAATCATTTTACGAAGAAGTCATTCAAGAGCCATTGAAATTATACTTTCCGCTTAGATGGTTTTGCACTTTCGTATCCCTATTCATTGTTTAACATCTAAGTGTTAAGAAGTTCATGAAGTGTTTTTTCCTGTAATAATATGATGCGCAAAGTGACAAAAGGGTCCTTATGGGTCAATTATGTAATATCTTTTGAAGTAAATATGCTACAGTTTAAATCGATGTATCAAATCTAAGAGCACGTTTATGAATACCATCGAAAATTTTATGTCAGGATTCCTCATGAATATTAATTAGGTGAAAAGACACGTGCAAAAATCGAATCTGTTAAGGTTAATTTTAATTCTAATGAACCCATTATATTTTAAAAGAGACATTCAGCTTTCCAACGATGTCTTTTTTTTCCAATATATCTTAGTTTTAGGCTTAAATATGAGCATTTAAAATTTAGCTCATTTGCATAATTTATGCAAAATTATGATAATTAGCCAAATCTTTAATAACCGTTACTCCGCCACAGATCGACCGATTTGTATAAGCCATACATTTCTGTAAATCTCAAAGTCTGTTCTCTTATATACACATTGTTTCGAGCTTTCAATAGTTTTTATAAAAAAAGTTCGAATTTTAGCACGAGCTATTTCAGTTAATAAATATTCATAAATATTTTGATGGTATTCCAGTATATGCGCTTTAAAATGGTACCAACATCAAACGTGTATCTCCGATAGTTCAAAAGTTACACATTATTTTACATGTAAGGGCCCTTTTGTCATGTTGCGCATCATATATATATGTAGGTCTATTTGTTTCTTTTTTCATTTAGTTTCTACTTGTACATGTATAATATTGAAACGTACTCGGAGTCTGCAACCAGAATGCGTCTCAATATTGTAACGTGGGTTTTTCTCAAACGCACGTGGAATTCCTGTATGGTACCTGTAGGATAAAATATTTGACAAATTCCAGATTTAGAACATGAACAAGCATTTGTTTAGATACATTTTACAAACAAAGTCTATGGAAAGTATGTAGTGTTCGTCAGAGTGCCTCGTCTGTATGACCTCGTCTTGTACCACGTCTGCCAAGCTACCACGTCGGTTCATTCGGCGCCACCAGAAGGCGGCGTCGAGTATTTGGAATGCAAAATAAATTTGATCCATGGACGCGAGTCTATGAATAGCTTCGTCAAAGATCAAAATTAAACACGTAATTTTTCTACATTCGAGGCCTCCGGGACATAAACTTTGCTTTGTACACAAACTTCAAGAAAAGATAAGTAAATCAAAACCATGTCCGCAAACTTAACACCTAGAGAAAATTAAATGACAAGATGAAAATCACACTGAATAGATTTTACAAAGAGTCAAAATGTAAATTAGTGCGTACAACTGTATAAATTCAATAAAAATAACCCCAGGTGTTATATTTTGTATAATTTATCTAATTCATATAAGTTATATTGATAAAGAATATCATTTACCGTTCTTATAAATAAAGAGAAATATAAATAACGTTAACAGAAATTCCATTCTGCCAGAAAATAAATGAACTAACTATTACTAGAATTTTACATTCTATTACGCATTCTATTAATATATCGGTACTGTGTCGGACATGTTTTAAATGCGGCTGACATTACGGTTTTATTGCGGCCCTATAACGGAAAACGCAGCTCAGCGGAAATGTTTTGATTTTTGTTAATAGATTGCTTATAAATTTCGTTAACAGAAATTCTATTCTGCCGGGAAAAGAACTAGCTATTAAAAGAATTTTACATTCTATTACCCATTCTATTAATATATCGGTCGCGAAGCAACAACTGTGTCGGACATGTTTAAAATGCGGCTGACATTACGGTTTTATTGTGGTCCTTTAACGGAAAGCGCAGCTCAGCAGTAATGTTTTGATTTTTGTTAATAGATTGTTTATATAACTTGAAATAACTTATAAAATTATGTTATTGTGATGTAAAGTGAGATTTTATGAATAAATGTAGTTAAAACTACTTCTCTGCGATACAAAGGGATAATAGTTATATAATATGTTGTTTGTCTTATATTTCAAATGATCATGAACGAATCCGTCTATGCAACTCCTGTAAAACATTCGCTCATGTATACTCTTATATAGATGAAGCAAGGCCGATTAATTCATAATGTTCCATTCCATGTCATTGAGTACTTTCTGTTAATTTATAATATTGGTGAATAAGGACAAAATATCTGATTTTAAGACTTGCTTCTATTGGTCAGTTTTAGTATTCTAATCGGCGTTCATCTTTGTTGTTCGACTTTCGCTTTGAATTAAACGAAGACACTGGAAGCCATTTGTATTTGTTTTTTCGGAGATGTTTCCAGTTTAAGGTGTTTATCATAGTAGAATTCTACCGCAGTACCAGCAACCGACAAAAGATGATGCGAACCTTATTTCCACCAAGCAATCTGTAACCCCAGGCATCCAGCGCTAAGAGCGCTTTGATTTCTATACAGGATATATGCGATATGAAGCCTCTTATCAAACATAATTTTAGTAGTAAGGTTCAATAATTGCATTTTTGCTGCAGACAGCCGGCTAAGAATTTGTTTGACTTCCCGCTATTGCTCTGGCAATACGGTGTACGCCGGTCACAGCGCAGATTGGTGTACGCCCGGTAATCAGACGAATGCCACTTGATTGGCGGCTGTATGTTATGAAATTCCAAAAACGTACCCAAAAGTACCCAAAGTAGTGATAAGGGCATATAAAAACACCGACGTTTGAGGTCTTCTTTCAGGACGAGTATGGTACAGCAGCATACAAAACTGTAGAACTGGATATACTGCTGGACGACAAGCCCATACAGCACAGAGAAGTACAAGGGCACGAGTCCAAATTGTTCAAATCTTACTTCCAGTCCATAACGTACGTCTACTCCTAACTGTTTATTATTATTATCATTAGTTCACATAAAAACACTCTTTCAGTTTCGAGTAAGTCTGTCTAGGTCTCTTGTAATGCACCCGAACCCTCAAGTCTGTTTCGAATCGTCAGTATATATCATTTATAAATATATGAACAATTAAACGTATCAGCAAATACGCTTATGTTACTGAAGCTAGGTTTGAGAAATACGCGCTCATCTTAACACCAGTTTGGAGAATATTTTTTCTACACAGAATTTTGCGAGGTGGTGCAGAAAGTGGTTTCAGGAAGGTAGAAGCGACAAAATATGAACCAAGGCTGCTTCATTTCCACGGTGATAGAAAGCATGTGGAGGTTACAGAAGTAAGTTACTCTAAAATGTATATTATATAGGCGGATATGCTCCCGAAGGTTCTTGATGCAAAGACATAATTGTGAAATAATATTACCTTTATACACTTAAAATCATGTGACCGAATATAGAATCTGGTTGATAGTTTTCCCCAAATTGTCAGGAATCATATACATGTATTATCTTATATTTATCGTCTAAACTGCTGCAGATTTCCTGGAATGCTGCATAATACTGAGAACTTGAATACGTTTTAACTTGATAAATTCACTTCAAGTCTCATTTAAACATCCTTATTCTTTAAATAGATCTACCGAAAATCTTAGTTTCCATATCAAATTACATAAAAAAATAAAAAACAGGCATGAATACTAGTATTGCTGTTCTGCTTATATGAGTTTAGCAAAGGTACGTGTAGCAGGGCCTAGCCATCGAGGTACGAGACTTAAGTATTTAACATGTTTCTGCCGAAAAGTACTTACTCTTCCTATTGAAAGTACAAGGCGTTAAAGACATCTGTCTATTTTGCAAGTCTTTTCTGTCCTTGAATTAAAAAAAGTATTGTAAATAAATGTGTATCGAAGACTTATGGTATACACCAATATAATGTATTCATGCGTATTAAATCCTTCAAGTGGTAACAAATGGTTAATTATTTATATTGACAGCCCTTTGCATAAATGGTCTTCCTAATATTTTTACTTTTTCAGATAGCACGTTGTATAGACCTGATGGATTCCTCAGATGTGTATATTCTAGACCTGGGTTTGAAAATCTACCAATGGAATGGCAGAGAAAGTAACAAAGATGAGAGATTCCGAGTAGGTTAACGAGTTAAAACATCGTCGAATACCCACGTTTGGCTATTCCATTTCACCGGATTCGTTTAATGGAGAGAAACGGAATGGATCGGTCGTGGGTATCCGACGATGGATTTAAAGTCGTCATTGTCAATATTTCTACACTACTAAGTAGCTGAGAAAACTACAGCAATTCCTTTCTTTGGATACCGTTGTTGGATGACAGTTTTTTTTTTCAGGCTGCCGGATATGTAAATGATATCAAACACCAACGTGGGAAGTGCACGTCCGAAACAATTGACGAGGGAATGAGGTCGTGTGTAAGTATAGTAGTCTTTGGTGTACAAGGTTTACCTCTTGCGTATGTTTCATCCATCTGACATATTACTTTACATGCTATTTACATTTATCTTAATATCCGCCTAATTTGCCCTTTATCAGTATCTGTTACACCAACGAAATTTATACAGTTATATTATTTAGACAACGTTACATGGTTAATAACTATATATTTGAATTACTGGCGTATACAAGTACAAGGATTAAAGACGGCGTCAAAATATACTTTAGTTTCTAACTTGCATTTCTCATTCTTTCAGGGTGTATTTTATAGCATGCTGGATGAAGTTGCAGAGAAGAATGAAAATAACTCTATACATTCAAGTGAACCAGCTTCTAAGAAATTGTTCAGGTGATATACTGTGAACTGGGTTATATTCGCGATGATTTGATTTTCGCTAGTTTTGCAAATTTCTCACTTCGCTAATTAAAACAAATCCCACGAAATTCTCATTTCACATAGATTTACGATTACATAATTCACCTTTCGCGAACTTAAAAATCGCGAATAAGTCACCGCGAAATCTTCTTCACGCGAAAATTACCCAATTTACAGTAAATTATTCAAAACTGACATAAAGACATTCATTCGCTGTTTTTTTCAGCTTTCTTCACAAAGTAATTAAAATAAAAACACACACAACCAATACACTGTATGTATTAACACAAATACAAGTACTACATAGTTTACTAGACATGTTTCGCTAATACAAATGTATAATTAATGCAGTTTTCTACAAATTAAAAACATCTGAAGTTCAAGGAAGATATAGTTGTTTAATTGCAGTTAATTAGATGTGACAATACGTATTTTTCTTACAAATTCAAGGCTGAGTGACGCAACCGGGGAAATGACCTTCAAACTTGAAGGGGAAGGACATGTGTCACGTAGAGACCTGGACACAAATGTGAGTGTAGATTTTTACACTGGCTGATAAAGCTTTTGTCAAAATGATTCCACCTGTCATTTTAATGACTTTAATTATAATCAGACACCAATATGGCACCGTATGATCTTGAAAGAGGTTGTGACAATACTCTTCATCAGATCTATCTTTTTATATGGCTTTAAATATGTGAAGCAAAATAAATATTTGTACATTAAAGTACTTGACATAATGATAAACTTCATACATTGGCAATGGAATACCATCGCTAACGTTTGTATGATTATAGCAGTTTGTAAACAGCAAAAATGTTTTGTTTGAATATGAATATATTTGTAATTAAATTGTGCCTTTTAGAATTTTGCATTTTATAGTTATCTATAGATATATGTTAAGAATACGAATATAGTTTGCAATAGTAATTTTATAGAAAGACCAGTTGTCAATACCATATGAGATATCAATTATGTTTGTGATGTGATTTATTTTTCTTTTTTACAAAACTATCCATCTAATGCAGGATGTATTCATTCTGGACACGTGCAAGGACGTGTTTGTATGGATCGGGAAGGGCACATCAAGCAACGAGAAGAAGAATGCAATGGCATACGCACATGTGAGAATTGCTTTTTATACTCATTTACTTGTCCTTCAAAGAACGTTTGAAAATAAGTCATACAAATATTATGAAGTACGCAAGTATCTGGTATTGAATAGATTTTTAGTTTTGACTTTTATTGTAAATTCAGTTGAATGATGATATATGGAGACAGCAATGCAAAACTTCCAGTTTGTGTAAATATAAATCAAGTCAGTACTATCACCATAAAAGAAAACAATATATAATCATGCTATAATGTTTTGCATGATCTCCGAGGTGAATTATTCGGAAGTTTAAACTAATGTTGGCAATTGAACCTTAGTTAATGAATACACATCGTTGTTACAGTGTTTAATATTTTCATTATCTAATTCTAGAACTATCTTATGAGAACCCAGCACCCATTGTTACCGATCACTTGCGTTGGCGAGGATAAATTGTCACAGGAGTTTGACGTTGCCTTAACTGCTTAGTTTTGGTACACGACTACAGTCACTGGCGAAAATGTTAACCACACTATTTCCCAGTTTCATCAGCAAGATATTTTCATTAAACATTATATATTATTCAGTTTACATTTAAAAAGGTGTTTTTTTTCTTAATTACTAAAGGGGGTTGAAATGGTGAATTGGCACCCAACCCTCCTACACAAATAACAGCTTGAATAGATTATGTGGTGCTACTATTGTCTGATTGAAATACCGGTCAATCGACCGCTGTGATATTTCAACATAAGTTTCTGGTTAATCTGAAGGACATGTCAGTGAATTGCACACACTAGGCGAAGACGTGCTATGAACTATCAATGTTTTCTAATTTCGCTTTCACTTATGTGAAATATTTGCATATTTTTACGGGACATTTTTTTAATCCGTTACATAGGTCAGTGATTTACAATGTATCATTATTTAGTATATAGCGGAATGCATTACTATTTCTCTAACATTGTAGTGCCTTAAATTGCACATTATATACGGTAAATTGGGTTATTTACGTGTGACGAAAATTTCACGATTTGTAGGCAGACAGACTTACTTAAGAGTTTTCAATTCACAAAAGGAGACTTCTCTAGTAGTAAATCTGTGTGAAATGAATGTTTTGCGAGATTTTTTAATTAGCGGAGTGATAAATCGCGAAAATTGCGGAAATTATATAATCGCGAATAATACCCAATTTACAGTTTATCTGTTCAAACTATTTAATTGTTGGTATTAAATATACTTGGTTAGTATTTGTCAATGTATCATTCTGTCTCAACCCTGTTGCATGGCAACTCCGTATTGTATTCTACTATATGACCAAAATTAGCATTTTAGTTTTGTCCAGCCTGTAAGTTTTAATTATAAACTTGGTTATTAGAAATCGGAAATCTGACACAGGTCAAGAACTTCGTTTTGTGTCAAAAGGAATTTCGACATGTTTAACAACGTTTAATAAATGCCTACTATACGGACCGGGTTGTTTATGTTTACCCAAGATGTCTCAGTCATGAACAACTTTACAATTCCTACCACTGCAACGCTACAGGTATTGCATTTTAAGGGTTGAATCTAGGTGCTTCAAACGAAAAAGCACTCACGGTTGTTAACTCATTTTTAGCAAGGAGGTCACATGACCTACTTACTTTTGTAATTCCAATTTGAAAACGACTTATAAAATTTGAACCGCCAGAGGCTTCCCCTCTCGCCTGAAAAGTACGTCGGCTTTATCATAAACGAGTAGGGTTTGCAATCTCGGCGTAAATGGGATTGCAAGTCATTTCCGTTGACTAAGATACGCATTTAATGCTGCAAATCATTGTAATACTAATAGAGGCAAAATTCACAATACGTGTATTTTGATTACAACGCCATAAGGCAGTTTCGGTATATACGTGAATTATGTCATGGAAATTACAATGAAATGAGAGGAGTTTGTGGATTCGACAGCGCATATATTTTTTAAGAGGGAGTCTTATACACAAATTCGTATCTATATTTAGTTTAAAATCGGATTTTATAACAAGATATCCCAGTGGAGCTATATAAGCAGCTGCAGAAACTATCTCCCTCACTCATATATCAGCCAGTTACAACAAGAAATATCTTTTTTTTTTAAAGATAAAAGGTGTTGAGCCGATGTACACTTTAGTACACATACTCGTTTCAAGGAAAGCTATCAATATGCAATCTATCTTTAGATCATCAGTTACATCATTTATCAAGAAAGCGATCAAGTGATCAAGACGGTAAATTCGTACGTTTGAATGGTGCAAGAAGTAAGTCAAAACCCAGGTCGAAAAAAAGGTTAAAGAACACTAAATATTTTGAGAAGCGTACTTAAGTTTCAAAGTATTATATATAGGTTCTAAAAATAAGAATGGGTAATATATTTTGATATTTTAAACGATTTCTTAGAGTAAATTAAAGTGTAGGGCTACTAGACCACTCACATAGGTGGTTAACTCTTCCTATAGGGTTCGAACTTCCGACGTGGTAGGGTTGCTTATTTTAAGATGTCAAGATTAACTTCGCCTGACACAGGGGACATCACTCTCACTGACTTATTTTAAGATGTCAAGAATACTTCCCTGAAACAGGGGACATCACTCTCACTGACTTATTTTAAGATGTCAAGATTTACCTCCCCTGAAACAGGGGACATCACTCTTACTGACTTATGTCAAGAATTACTTCCCCTAGAACAGGGGAGATAATTCTTACTGACTTAATTAAAATACCTTAAGATTTACCTCCCCTGAAACAAGAGAGATCACTTTTACTGACTTATTTTAAGATGTCACGATTTATTTCACCTGAAACAGGGGACAGCACTCCAACTGAAATTATTTCAAGATGTCAAGACTTACTTTCCCTCCTTGCTGTCAGCACTTTCAGTGCTTTGATTATTTGTGTAAGTATAAGCCTCGTTAACAAATCTATAGTACATGAGATTACAGATAGGCGTGATCAGGCTTATTAAACTGGAAGAACTTTTGTTAGTTAAGCAGACCAAAACAAATTGAAAATTTCCCATGTATTTATTACCAAGAAAACTTTGGTTTAAAATGTAAACATCTGTCACATATTGGATCGCTGGAATTAATCCGGTGTCAATTGATCCACAAGACATTTAATAAAATGTTCATTTTATGTCTAAGACCTAATTTAGAAAACGAATTAGATAGAAGTCGTATTAAACAGTTATGAAAAGGATTCTCCAAAATTCTTCCAGTATAAGAAATGCTATTGGTCTCAGTATATTTAATTACCGAAAGAAATAGGGTGATGTCACTCTCTGATCGTAGAAGAATTGCAAACTAGATAAAGATACATGTGAAAGAAACGAACTGCCATCATTGCTGCATGAACTATTTCATCCGTTAGCGGTGACGCCATTATATTGGTACATGTACAGAACAGAACTGAAGACATTTTATTGATATAAAAAAACATAAAAGTTTTGTAATTCGCATTTGAACTAACGTACAAATTTAAGACAATAACATAACAACATACATGCAGCAACCTAATAAACGTATAAGCGTTACTTTCACAATTTCGATAGGTACACGCACAGGCACTGTATTTACATTTGGCAGCATCCAGTTAACATCATTATTGTTGTGCCTTTCCAGGGAAAGAAACACCTTGAAGTGAGTAAAACATTGACAAGTTTCCTCACTAACACAGTAGCCAAATTCAAAGTGCTTCTTGCTGTTTGGTAGAAGCCGATCATGTGACCTCTAAAGTCCCGCCTCCGCTCCAGGAAATCCTTTCTCTGTCAGTAAACTATAACTTTTACTGTTTTTTTTTTTAATTTTCAATGAATGTATCCAGGAAATTGTGAAACATACGCAGAACGTTACAGTTTGTTTTTAACAAGCAGTAACTGGGATCGTGGAACAAACAACTATTGTATTGCTAACATGTTGAAAATCCGGGCAGACGTCATCGCTTTCGGGAGTGACTCGCCAAATTGTACTCAAAGCATATTGATTTATGAGCCATGTTTTCCAAATAGTTAACTCAAATGAAAGGAAGTTTATATTAACTCACTAATATCAGTGAAACTGTTCGATCGCCTGGATTGGTTATTGGCACCTAAAAAACAAATTATTATACCAATAACCGCATCTGGACATTTAGATCTAAACTAGATAATATCAGTAGACTTATAGACACACCTTTGTACACATTTTAAGCATGTTTTATTAGTCTCCTATCAGTTTCATCGGAGCGGACTGTATGTTTACCCTACGTCCGTCCGTCCGTCCGTCCGTCCGTCACTCCGTCCGTCCGGTGTCCGTCCGTCCGTCCGAAAAAAAAATTATCATGGTTTGTATGTAATGGGCAATAGAGATTAGGCACGTTTTTCTTTTCGTCAGACAAAAATTGTGATTACTGTGGCAATGGAAATAGCAAAAATACCACACACAATTTAACCTCGATCCTGAGATATCTGAAAATAGACTACATATGAAACAATAAATACTGCTTGCTATATGAAATCTTGAATTAGCCCATTCGGTTCTGTCCTGTTTTTTTTCCAGATAATTTCATCCACTTAGAATGGAGCACCATCCGAAAATCTATTCCCTACCATTGTTACACAGCAACAAGCGCAACCATTATGTACACAAGTATCTGACAGTTGCATGTGTAATGAAGAGACAGATTGAGACATAAATGAATCCGAGTGCGATACTCCAGCTCTCTGAGAAAAGACCCTTTTGGGATGGGAGACACAGTAAATAAATGGTCACTCAAGTGATTGGAAGGTGTTAAAAGTAGTGTAGCCCAGTCCAGTTCTTCTCCTAATCTATATCAACTTTTGATTTACAAGAAATCCTGGATTGCAAACCAAACATTTTCGCTGATGATACTAAATATACAATGATATAGTAGACCGTAATATATAGTGAGACTTTGTTTCAAGAAAATTACAATTACAAGGATGGCGTATGGTGGCGCGATGGTCGAGTGGTTAACGTTCTGGACTACTACGGAGGTCCCCGGTTCGAATACCGCCTGGGCACTTGACGTTTCAGAAACGCTTTTCAGTGTGTCCCACCCATCTGGAGCTGAACTGGTTATAATATAAACCAAGAGGTAGTCTCACGTGTATCTGTGATATACATTGGGCATGTAAAAGAACCAAGTGGTCTATTCGTAAAAGACCTAGGATCTGGAACCCGGATTCCCTTGTATTTTCATCTCTTTCCTGACAGGTGCTAGTTGCGGTGAAGCTGGCTGCGGTGCTACTTGTTGTGGTGCCACTGGCTGCCTTGCAGCTTGCTGTGGTACTGATGACTGCGGAACCACTGGCTGCCTTGCAGCTTGCTGCGGTACTGCTGGCTGTGGAACCACTTGCTGTCTTGCCACTTGCTGTGGTGCTGCTTGCTGAGGTGACACTATCTGCCTTGTCGGTTATTGTACTGCTAATGGCTGTGGTGCTGGCAGTGGCGCATCTACTTCGTCGTCATTAGAATCGCTCGATAGTTGGCCAGCTGCAGCATCTCGAGCGTCTAGATCAGTATCATTCCTGACATTGGCTGCAGAGGCCTGGGTCTTGGTGCATCCTGATTGTCATTCTGAGGGATTTATCGTCGCTCCAGTTGTTTGTTTTTGCCTACCGCATTCCTGAAAAGACGATGAAATAAGGACGTTACTTTCTGTTATTCATTTAAAAGTAAAACATTTTGTTACTTGGCCAACTAATGCAGAATGGCAAAATATGCAAAAAAAAAAAAAAAAAAAAAAAGGAAAATGATACCAGCTGCAGTAGGTGCAAGAGATGGTACTTCTCATGAAATATACAAACCATCTACAGAACCACAGCAGCAGTACTTTTCAGGTCATAGACAATACCGTGCGATTAATTCCCTAGTCATCGTAGATAACTCTAGATTAATTAGGTACATTGAATGTGGGTTTTTAGGTCACCAGAATGACACACAACAATTCCGGTTAATGCAGCAAATCGTATTGAACTTGCCATTTCCCGAGCAATGTTTTCTCTTAGGGGATAAGATATATCCAAACGGGCATCCCGTCATGACGCCTTATTCCAGCACACAACTAAGACGTAAACGAGGACGTCAGCGGCGAAAGTGTCAGAAACTGTCGCTGAATTGAAGTGTTATAGGGCATTGTCATCTGTATGGAGACAGCGAAGGTCAGCATTACAGGTACGGATTGTTCGTATATATGCTGGGCTTGTTTGCCATCGCAAAAGAATTGGACTGATAGTATAGGTATTAACTAATAAATATTTTACAGACATGGTACGCCCCTGTTATATATTTACAAATATAAATTATTTTGAAACGGCCTCTTGTTATCACTTTTCTTCCGATCTCCATGTTCGTCTTCGTCTTAATTCGGAAATGTACATTATGAATAACAGTGAACACATTCAGTCCAAAATAAATTAAGAAAGCCAACAGAAACCTTGAACGAATATGTTAAACTTTTGCATACATTGATAAGGATATGTTCCTCCAGTTGTATAATGCCCTAGTGAGACCCCACTTAGAATATTGTTAAAGACAGGTTAAAAAACCTTAGGATTATCTTCCCTTGAATTCCGCAGAGAACGAATTAAAGAGACATGGTACAGGTATACAAACTTATTAACAATATTGACAAGATTGGGGGCGGCGGGGGAAACAAGCTATTCAAATTCTCTTACTCATTATATATATATTTTTTTATTTATGCTAGCGGCAATTAATCCAACCAAGTTGAATAAATACAAGGCAAGAACAACACTGAAGCAGGGCACCTGTAGTCACACGGTAGTAGATCATTGGAACAAATTCCTGAATGTGTAGTCAAAGCACCACCCTTAATGCGTTCAAGTCAAGACTAAAATGGGGGGCGGGGGAAATAACTTTCTACCAAACTGCAATAAGTTAATTTTATTAAGTTTTAACGAGCTTTTAAATAAGAAGTGTTCAGAAGTAAAGAGGTTGATCAGTCAGTGGACAGTGTGTAAATAGTGATAAATGACTATGAAATATAAGTTAAGATATATATGAAAACATCGAAGACATTACAATACTAATTCAGGAAAACATCATCGAAATATGCCAAAGAAACCACTGGTTTAATGTGCTTAGATACATAGCACACCACAGGACTGTACGCTATACAAATTTATTTATTCTCGATTGCGAAACACGTTCTTACAACTTATATTAATCGCCCTCGAGACTTATTCCATGTGGAATCAACCTCGAACAGAGATAGGCAATGTGGAATTATTTGTGTCTTACCTAAGGACATAATGGATATGGCGATGGTAGGGATCGAACCCGGGGCCCTTCGATCTTGAGCGCTACCACTGCGCGACGACGGCTACAGGACTAAAGTAAGTACAGTTACAGTAAGTAAGTAAAAGCATATCGGACATTTCAAGCGCTCCGACCGGTACTTGAACTCTGGACGTCTGAGTTGGCAGAGCCGACCATTTCGGTACAAAATCTCCATTTCGTCCTTTAAACCTATCAGCTAGGAACCAACGACGTTATGGCTGATTTACCGGCGGGCTGGGAAAAGCATATCAGTAAATCTTCAGGTATCGTACTGATCAGTTTATCAAGAAAACTTTTCCGGATGGACTGTTCAATACATAACAACTGCTTCCGTTGTTTTTTGTCTCACTAAATGCGTTGGAATTACATGTAGGGTAACCGAGAACCATAATTTAATGCGCATGCGTTTTCGTATAAATTTGGAGAGGTGTTTGGAAGAAAATTGAAACCAAACCGTTCACTAAAATCCTTGATTCAGAAGTTTTATAAGGAGACAAAGCCTCGCTGTCAGCGAGCGATGGCTTTTGGCTTCCTGTCATATTACTATAAAAGTATGTGTCGCTTAGAAGAGCAGTCGCGAGTTTAGAAACTCACTCAGTGTAGTGGTACTCGGATATGTTGTCAATTTATTTGTGTGATAATCATAGGATATAGTTCATTTTAATAATGAGGTGAATACTTGATCTGGCATATTATGTGTATTAGTCAACTCGATCATGTCAATATGAAACAATAAAGGAATCTTGACAGAGCCTTCCTGAAATGCTTAAATGTCTAGGTCCCTGTAAGGGGTTTGACATCGAAGGAAGGTAGACAGAAATTGGTTCCATAAATCAACATACACATTGTTTCCATGAATTCTGGTTGTTCCGTACCATGGTTGTTCCGTACCAGGTTATTCCGTACCATTTCCGGAGGTTCCGTACCACATATAATAATAAGATGTTTCGTACCACATATAAGAATAAGTTGCTTCGTACCATATATAGATATAAATGGAAAGACATTGTATATTTTGTTTTTCAGTTAAGATGTTAGAGTTTATATTTTAAAAATTACTTTCATAGAATCAATAATTTATAAAACAATATTTATAATTCACACGCATTGTAGGTCTGTCAAACAACGCCACGGACGAAAGCTGTTAACAAACACAGAGATAAATATGTGTTAATTGACAGCGCATTTTAATTAATTAGTAATCACTCAGCTGATTAGCTTTAACGGCTTTGACATAAATCTTTATTCTTATGAGTGAACGATAAACTGTGTATATAAAAATGACCGATTTCACAGTGATGGTCACATTCAATATCTGACTCTCAGTAATAGAATATCTAAAACAAGACAGACAAAATGGATCCGGCATATTGCATCGCTTGTTCACGGGAAGTTAAGACACGGCAGCATGGCATTCAGTGCGATCAATGCCAGAAGTGGCAGCACCGCACATGCGGAACTGGTAATGTTATGTACTTACAATAATATGAACATTGTTCTCTTTATAATAAATATTTAAAATAAAAAAATTGCTTTACATACCAAAATTATTTATATAAAAAAAATATTGTTCCATAAAATATTTATAAAAAGTTTAGGTTATCGTATTATTTTTTTTATTTTAATGATTTACAAAACAAATACAACAACAGTGCATGTGTACTGTTTAAATTACCTCCCTTTTATTTAAAATCGTTTTATAAATAATTGATTTTAATTACAATTTATTTTGTTTGTTTTAAGGAATTACACAAGACAGCTACAGAAGGATGGTACGTGGTGAAATGGAGATAGATTGGAGCTGTGACAACTGCAAAACTGAGGTGAAGTAATACATTTCTTCGGTTGAATTGAAGTGAAATTCCTGTCTTCAATTTGTACTTTTTGTACATGTCTTATTTTCTGTTTTCTATGTTTTTCAGATGGAAACAAACGACAACTTCAGCATCGAGCCACCAACCATGGTTATGTCAACGGAAACAGTCAACGAATCGTCGGTAACCCTGCCAGACGGCTTCTCTGGTTTAGGCAGCACAGGCATAGAGGACGAACTGCAGGACGCACGGTCAATCACGGGCGAGATTGCGGATCGATCCTTCGATATGCCGGACAGAGAATTCCAGCGACCTCCTCAGATCAACGACGTGTATGTTATCTATGGTATCTGGTGTAAAATTTTGAAATTACGTGAATTTTTTAAAAACATTTCATAAATAGTATCAGCATACTAACTTTCCTTTATTTTTGTAGATCTCTGTGTGATCCTCAACTAGATGCTACAGTTCCAGAAATTCGAGAGGTCCGGTACGAAGAGGTGGAGAAGGGTACCAAACGCGGTGGCAGGATGTTAGTCAGCACAGATGGGTATAGTTACAACGTTAAGGCAAGTTATCAATAATAATAGAAATAATAATAAAAATAATAATAATAATGATAATACAAATACAAATACAAATTGTTCATGTTTAACAACAATAGTAATAAACTAAAAAACTAAAAAACTACTAAACACTTTCCTTTCTACGTATCCTAAATGAATATGGTTATATATTTTCAGAGATCCAAGGACAACTTCATATACTGGGCATGCAGTGTCAGAAGTGCCAGGTTCCGGTGTCCAGCGTGGGTGAAGCAGTACGGCAACTCCTTCGTCAGTAGTGGTCAAGGTCATCAGCATCCGGCAAACCCTAGTGTTAGGTCAAAGGTAAAAGTTGCAGCAAAGGTAAGATAAAATTCTTATTCTCATTGAAGCAACAAACGTTTGTTTTTCGTGTTTCAAAATTTTACATACATTACAATACAATTTTTGTTTAAAATGTGTTTTCTATTTGCAGACGACAGTTTTTCTAAAAGACGCTAGAAGCTACTGATGTTGAAGGTTATTTTTTATTCATGAAAATGAGTGTAATTATGAAATTTTATCTGCTATGGCTGCTGTATTTTATTTCAATTTTATAAGAAAATGTTCTAACTTTGTTAATCTTTTGTAGGTGAAAGAGCTTGCCACCAGCAACATCCACGTACCAGCGGCTAGGCTAGTATTCCGAATATAGACAACCTCACCCGGTCAACAAATCTACACCGTCAGAACATGCGACCAACAGAACCAAAGGAAGACAACTTATCATTTACGGTAATTATAACACATTTTAAAAAAGAACATGTTCTATTTGAAATGTTGCATTTACATCATTTTTTTATATTATTTATTAATAATCAATATTTATATTTCAGATTGCCACGGATTTCATCAAGGGTGACGAGTTTCTGGTTGACGATTTTCGCGTGCAAGAAGAAAGACACATCATGTTCGCAACGGCAGCACAACTGAACCAACTCAAGATTGCCAGGCGGTGGTTTATCGACGGAACGTTCAAGTGGTACGACGACCATTCTACCAGCTTCTGTCCGTTCACGCCTTCGTCAAGAGTGGTGAAGATGTAAAACAGGTGCCGTTGCTGTTCGTGTTGATGTCAAGAAGAAGGAAAGACGACTACGTTGAGGTATCATTTTTTGTTAACCGAGAACATGTAATATGATGCTTTTGTACATAATGTATTTTTCCCGGGATCGAACCTGTGCTGTCTGTTAATTAAAAAAAATGTAAATTCATATAATATATTCATTAACGCTTGGGTATTTGTCGCGTGATTTTAACTTATCATTAATTTATTATAGTACGTAAACTAACACATTTGTTTCTACTTACAGGTATTCAGAAGACTGAAGGAAAAACTAGGAGAACCAATGGTGGAATGGTTTATGTTAGATTATGAAGCAGGTAAACAATTATACACATGCAAAAAGAAATAATGAAATGGCTGTTCAAATGTTCGTTGCCAACAAATTCTAATAATATTTTGTTTTGTTTTTTCAGCTGCATGGCAAGCTCTACGTGAGGTTTTTCCTTGTTGTATCATCAAGGGATGTGTATTCCACTGGCTCCAGCGTGTTTACAGAAAGGTGATACAGCTAGGACTTGCCACATCGTACCTTGAGAAGAGAGACAAATTCACATACATACGGAAGCTGATGGCACTACCCTATCTGCCAGCGGAGCATGTGCGAGCTACTTTCAAGGACCTTGAAGACCAGGCTGTGAGTTCCGAATGTGAACCTCTCATTCAACTCACTTCCTACATCAGAGGAACATGGGTTGATGGTAGAGTGTGGAAGGTAGATAACTGGTCGGTCTTCAGGGAGACAGTGCGCACCAACAATGATGTAGAAGGTATGTTTCAAGTTATTTTCTATTTCATCAACAAATGATTATTGTCTGTATTATATATATATAAATATATGTCTTTTATATATTTGGTATTTCAGTAAATACGTAAATTCGCTCGTATAGATATTCTATAATAGTCAGAAAATCCTCCTTTTTATTTTTTTTTGCAGGATGGCACAGACGTCTCAACACACGTGCTGGCGGGGCGCAGCTTGCATTCTACGTGCTGGTTCCACTGCTGTATGCAGAGGCCCAGTTCGTAGACTTGCAAACTCGCCTCGTCTCACAGAACATGCTGACGAGAATCCACAGGAAGAAATACAGAGCTATTCACAACCGCCTCTTTGATCTATGGGACAAGTACGAGGATGAAGAGAAGACGACAAGCCAGCTGTTGAAGGACGCCAGCCAAATCATGGGACTCGGGCCAGTTGCAGCTACAGTAGACGACCATGGCGATGATGACTAAAGTTTCTGATTGTGAACATTATATGTGTATAACATTGAATTCAGACTAATATTTATCCGTCTTCATGTATGAAGACAGTTATCTAAAATAGTCTGAACATTTTGTGTGTGTGTGTGTCAGTGCGCCCAAACTCAGGTATAGGTAAAGTATATGCAAATCCCATCTCTTCGTTTCGTTTCGGAAGGGATCATGAACGTACTTTGACATGCACTTTCAGCTTAAATCATGCTCTATTCAATGATTCTGACAACTGTATGTAAAATTGATGCACATTTATGACACAATAAAATAAGTTTAACAATTATGTAAAATATCAGGTTAGTATAACGTGCGTGTTTCAAGATGTGTACCGTATTTTGATGTTACATTTTAATTGTTTCGTTCTTTTTTATCAACTAATAAAATAGTTCCTTATTGTTTCGTTTTCGTAATAAGGGCTTTGTGTTTAAATCAACAGGTAATATGTGCTATAAATTTATTTTTTTTTAGGTTTTTTTGGCCGTTTGCCTTGTATCTACCTTCTTGCATCTGTGTGCTATGTGCTATGTGCTATATTTTTCTATTCTTACAAATTGTGCTTTGTTCCATGCTTTCTATATTTTTTATTTAGTGCTGAATTTTGTATTTTTTAAACATTTAAATTCTTAAATTCTTAAATATTAAGACACATAAAATTTTATGTTTTTCTGTATATATGATAAAAACAAATTTTCAACAATAAAATAAACGTACATTGTGTAAATATCATAAAATGTCGCTAAATTTCGCAACAATAAATGTATGTAATTGTTCTGTTAATGATTTCATTTAGTTGTATATATGTAATAAATCGATAAAGAAAAAGCATAATTTCAGTCTTTATTTTCAATTGTGCTAATGTGCGATAATTGCTTCAAGCTGCAAATAAACATACAATGCCCCAAACAAACCCTTTTCACACCTCATTCACACATTTTCTATACCCTATATAAATATATATGTGGTACGGAACCTCCAATTTTGGTACATAAATGTAGTGGTACGTAACCTCCACGGTACGGAACATCTAACATCCGTTTCCATAGCTACATTTATGACTGTCCTCATAGAAGTGATTGTGTTTAAAAACAAAACCCTGTAATATAACTTTAGGTGCGAATGGGTGTCAGAAAGGCCCAGTACCAAAAAGGCCCAAATCCAGAAAGGACCAGGTTTATTTTATATGTTAAATAGTAACTAGGGGGAATAAAAGATTAAAAAAGAATATGTACATAGATAATTTATTATATACAACCAAAATGTAAAGGAAAATCAACAAACAGTGCATAGCAAACAATGAGGTGCATTTTATAAGATGAATAACAATGGTGAAATAAATGATTTAAAAAAAAAAAAATCAGCATTTATTATACAAAAGTTTAAAAAAAAACATCTGATTAAAACACATTAAAAGTATCCAAAAAATGGGCCTTTCTGGTACCATTTAAGTGGGCCTTTCCGGTACCTTTGAAAAATGGGCCTTTTAGGACTGGTCCTTTCTGGAAGTGGGCCTTTCTGGATCCCTACCATAGGTGCTACCTATTCTACAGGAAAAACCGAATACATTATTAAAGTTGTCACTGTTATCTTAATAAGTAATACATTACGTTTACTACAGTCTAACCAAAAAAAAAAAATACACGAATCATAAAACAACTTTCCGTATAATGGTACGATGACGTACATTAGACAACGCTACAGATCGTAGTCAGTAGATGCTTTCTGAATAACGCACCGCAACGATTACCTCCCCTTACAGTGGGGGAGCTGCGCCAATTCAGCGTTCCTTACAAAATTAAGGAGACACTTTTACATATAATGAATTACTTTTAAAAAGTTTTTAAAAATCATGTAGTTTAACAACCAGTGATTAGCTGGTTGTTGAAGAATGAAAAAAACGGGTGGGAGGGGGGGAAGAGTTGTTTTCGGAAATGTTTTAGTCATTACCACCGGAAGTCGAAATCCAATGTAAATACAAAAC
This sequence comes from Saxidomus purpurata, assembly GCA_022818135.1. Lineage (NCBI taxonomy): Eukaryota > Metazoa > Mollusca > Bivalvia > Venerida > Veneridae > Saxidomus > Saxidomus purpurata. Next base: position 46,311,143 of record JAFMSR010000006.1, read on the forward strand.
AGAACTATCACAAATTAGGTCATATAACGGACATAATTCATTGTTTGAAGTATGATATGCATTATGCTTAATTGCTGTTGTGCATCTTGAGTATAAAGAATGTTATAACAGTGTTTTCTAATCCAAGAAGTTCCGAGTTTTGATATGTTTGACAGTTTATTGCATAAATAGCTTATTGAACATTATCCAATAATGACATTATACCCAGATTGATCATTGAGGTGTTATGCCTTGATTGACCCTGATTTACTATTTTTACACATTTGGTAGGTGCATACATACTATGTTGAGAAACACTATCGGATTCCTATTTTAAGGTCTTGGCATGCTCATTGATGGAACCCATGTAAAACAGACCTGCATTGTATAATAACAGTATTGCAAAAATTCTTGGAAATAATGTAACAACATATGCTACAAATCCCTTGGACATAAAGGATACAAATGTTACGAAATGTATGCATATACATGTTATATATTAACTTAATACTTCTTTCAGGTAAAGAATATTATTTGAACAAATATACAAAGGAGAGTCAGTGGGACAGACCGTTTGCTCCAGCTAAAAAAAGTATGGCATCAGAAGTCCAGTGTTCTCATCTCCTTGTGAAGCATTGTGAGTCAAGGCGTCCAGCATCTTGGAGGCAGGATAATATCACACGCTCCAAGGAAGAAGCCCTTGAATTACTTAATGGTAAGATAATACGGGAGACATTCAAAATCCCCTTGATGGAAATCCCCTTGGTCCAAAAATGGCATATGAGTCATAATGATCCCGGTAATGGATTTTACATTGTTATTTCAATATATATATTTTTTCAATCATTCGCTATAGTAAAGTAGAACTAGAGACAAATAAAATGTTTAGTAAAATTTTTTCATTCAATGTGTGCTTTTTCGCTTGTAAAATCCATTGAGGGGATTATGACTTCTATGCCATTTTTGGACCAAGGGGATTTCGACCAAGGGGATTTTGAAGTACACTCGAAAATACTGTATTTTATCTCAGTTTGCACAGATTTGTAGGTGATGGGTAAAAAATGTGCCAATCCAGCAAGACGCTTTGTCATATTGTTTACAACCAAAGATGTAGCTAATAATCTGTACTTTTGTTGAAAAAAATTGTATGTAATGTTAATTATAGTCAGTAATTCTTATACACTAAAATAACTGCATTCACTACCATTTCTTACATGTATATATGATAGGGCAAATGTTTTCCTAAAATGCAAATTTCTTCAAACCTGGTATGTTGACTGAGAGTCAAGTATGAAACAGAAATCTGAAATAAAAATCATAAGTCATCAACCCTGATTTTAAATGATCTGCCCTTGAACACAGCATTTTGTTATATTTTCAAAGCAGGTAATTCAAGATCAAGCCTGCGACCTATGACTTTTATTTCATTTTTTTTTTATGTCCCCCACCGAAGAGAAGGTTAGATCTGTATCATGTATATTGGATTGCACATGTCTGTTGGTAGACCAAACCTTGTCCGATCAATAACTAGAGAAAGCTTTGGCTCAGGTTCCTCATGACAAGTACTTGACCTCCAATTATTTTGAGATCAAAGGTCAAGGTTACAGTGACCTTCAACATAAAAAACCTGTCCGAACAATGATTAAAGAACACTTTGGCCCAGTGTCCTCGAACTTTGTAGGTATGCTGGTCATAACCAGTAGATAACCCCTATTGATTTTGAGGTCAAAGGTCAAGGTCAAAGAGACCTTTAACACAAAACAATTGTCCAGTGAATAACTAGAGAACGCTTTGGCCTAGTGTCCTAGTATCCTAGTTGTGAATAGTAGATTACCCCTGTACATTTTGAGATAAACAGGTCTAGGTCAAAGTCAAGTGGCCTTCAACAGAAAAAAAATTGTCTGATCAATATCTTGAGAATGCTTTAGCTTTGTGTCCTCGAACTTTGTAGGTATGTTGGTTATAACCAGTAGATAACCCCTATTTGAGGTCAAAGGTTATGGTCACAGTGACCTTCAACAGAATTAGCTGCTGTCTCTGGTTCAGATTTGATTCGCAGTCAATAAGTTTGAAGTAATGCTCCTATAAGGAAACTTTTTGCCCTATATATTGGAAATGGTAGCAAATGCCTTTAATTTTATGAAAACCAGTTCATTTGTGATATCAATAAAACTGATCAAATAAAATCAGAGGTTAAAATAGAGATTTATTTAATTTTGAGTTACCTAGTATTGTGGTGATTTGAATGTACCACATCAGTGCAAGTTAAACCCAAAATTACCTGTTCCACAATACCACGATACCCAGTTACTTTTGTCTAAAGATTATGATTGTTTAGTCAAATTGTGTAAAATTACCTGTTCCACAATACCTTACCAAGTGAGAAAAAAACTTGATGTTTATTACAGGCTATAGAGGTCAGATAGTGTCTGGACAGGCAACATTTGAAGAGTTAGCTTCTCAGTTCAGTGACTGTAGCTCAGCTAAACGTGGAGGAGATCTCGGACCATTTGGACCTGGCCAGATGCAGAAGCCGTTTGAAGATGCGTCATTCAACTTGAAGATTGGAGAAATGAGTGAACCTGTCTGGACAGATTCTGGTGTTCATATCATAAAGAGAGTGAAATAACTAGGGAGCAAAGTAGTAACTTAGCCAGTATCACAAAGTGGAAAATAATATTTCAAAAGTGTTTGGGGTTTTACTTTTGCATTCACTGAATTTGAAGTTACTGGAAGTTAAAGTCATGAATATGTATAGTTTTGTTTGCATACTTACACTGCAGGATTTTCTTGAAATTGACAGTTGTATGAGAATTAATATCTAGTAAAATGTGCAGGTCATATTTGAATTCCAGCTTGAAGTTTTGCTATAGTTTTAGCAGTAAAGATCAATCTGCAACTTATGTACATTGTACAACCATGCTACATGTGTCAGATCTTACAAAAGCCTTTAAACTGTGACTTTATCCCGGCTGACTCCCTACAATCAGAATCAAGCTCTTGCAGTCGTCAGCTCAGTGATTTCTCTGGTCTTCGTCTCTCTCAAAACTTTCATACCAGTGTAAGGATATCATCTTAATAAGGGTTTTAAACATGTTTAATTTTATAGCAGCAACAAGTGCTATTTTTCTGTACATGTACCGCTATCTATCTTAAATTGCGTTTTTTTTTCATTAATCAAAGGCAGAGCCACATGGTCTTTTTCATGCGTGATTGTGGTCATTTTTGTCTATTGTCTGAGGTATGTTGTTTATGTCATTTATTTATGTCATTTCAACTTTGTATGAAACAAAAAACACAATTTATAAACATTATGGTTTGTGTTTTGTTTGTGAAAAGTAACATGAGGTAAGAGGTCTGAAATGAGTGTGTATTAAACCATGCAGGTTTCCTATAGTTCACACTAGAAATGAGAACTGTAAACAGTTGACCCAAAGACTCCCATGACGTTGTATGACCTTGAATCATCCGAGTGCTGGTGTTAGCCATATGTACAAGCTCAAAGCGGACCTGCGTCCATGATGAGTAGTTTGGTCAGACTTTGTATAAAACCCTTTGTTGATCGAGTCACAAGTTGGAGCTCCACTTCTGACTTGGCTACATGAGAATGTTGGCAGTTTCTTTGAGAGAACTGGAGTCTGGTGCTGGTCTTTACAAAAAAATAAAGGACGGAGTTAAACTGTCGGCCTGTAAACAACTGAAATATTGCTATAGACACCCCACTCTTAATGAAACTGAAAATGTCTAGATCTTGATGTGTACTTGACCTTTTCCTTGCAAAGTTTCCATCTTTCAAGTTTAACTACTGTAAATTGTTCAAATGCTTTAGTGAAAATTTGCTGAAATAGTGGTAAGTGTAGATCATGATCAGGCTGCATGACATAGGATTTCTCCCTTGGTGAACTTGCCAAGACCCCAGGAAAACTCCAATGCATACGGCACATAACAAAATTTAGAAATTTAGAGTTGTTTTACCTGACTACGATACCCAGTTACTTTTGTCTAAAGATTATGATTGTTTAGTCAAATTGTGTAAAATGTCAGTCGGTAGCTAAAAGACTTGTTGCCAGCGTACATTGGTGCTTGAACCACTTCGCCTTGTGGTTTCTTTATTTTGTGTAACAATGCAGTTACCATCATTCCTTGCTAATGAGATGTGAACTATAGACATCCTTGAAGAAGCTTATTTACTGAACTTCAGTAACAACAGAAAATAGTATGCTGGAATATTTATTCATTTTTCAGCACAAGTTAAATGTTTCAAAATATATAACAAAATGGTTTATGATAAAAATAAATCAAGTGGAATTGCACTCTGTGGATAATCATACAACAAAAGTAATCATACAAGATCTGTAATGTAATCATACAAAAACTGTCATGTAATCATACAAGAAATGTAATATAATCATATGATAAATGTAATGTAATTGTGTAAATAATCATAAATGTAATATCATGTTTTTGGTTGAAATAAATAAACTATTTACAAAACAAACATGGCAAAACATTTTAAATTTGTAAAACATGTCTGAGCAAAATGTCTGGTACCTTGCATTGTACTAGTAAATGTTCATTATGTATTGCACTTTTATACATCAACATTCTATTGCAAGATGAACTGTCCTGTTATTGCACTGCTAGTAAAGAAAACCATCTATACATTAACAAATGTATAAAAATAACTCTTTTATTAGGCACATTACAAGTAAAAATCTTTTCCAACATTTTGAAATCAAACATGGCAGGTACTGTAATGTCACTTATACTTTTATCACATATGATAACATGTTCCTGAAAAATAATTGGATTTCAGACACATTGTACATATATTTCTAATTAAAAACAATCTACATGATTCCTACAACGGAATGATAATTTGACAATTTCTACATCAACACTTTCTGGCTGCCGTAAATCATCAATAGAGACATCACAAGCCCCTTGATCAGGAAATTTCATATTGCAAACTATTTTCATAGGTCGTTTATCTGTACCACAATTGGAATTGCTGTAACCTTGGAAACAAGATCACCTAGAATAACTGCACAACAAAATGGTGGAATGGTGTTGAAATGGAATAAATGCTCTTATTTACAAATGTGATCAGCTAATGTGATTTCTGATGCAGGACATGAACATGCAGGAATTTTGACCACAAAAATTATTTTTAATTCTTTTCAGAAAAATGTGTGTCACAAATCCTAGAAGGCTATTTAAAATATGAATATCTTGTGACTGTTGTATGACCTTTCAGTTTAACCATAATCCTTAATTTCATACATTAACCAAATAGTCTTGCTCTCTTGAAGTAGTGGGCAACTTCCCACAAGATTCAGAGGTGGAAAGACTTCCAAACGTCACACATCTACCTGGTAACTATTCTCAATAACTTACTCCAGAGACCAGCTGTTTGGAACGCCAAACTTTGGTTACTATGAAAAGGGTTTGGACTTCAGTAAAGTGCCTCACCCGACTAGGTTCTAAGGCTAAACAGGGCCATTATCATATATGGTCCAGGGTGTATGTTATATAGATCATCTTCATGAGTGACGATTGCCCCCAAAAGAGGCGTCTCACAGTCTGTGTCCTCCCCACGTGCTCAACAACTGTGCCATGTAAATTTAAAATCCTTACATGCATGACAGAGTTACCATGCATACAGGATTCCATTACCTTTAAACTTTCTTTAAGTTTGACCTTTGAGGTAGTGACGTGGGTCTTGCATGTGACATATTATTTTAAAATCTTTCAATGCATGACACAATTACAGCCTGGACACTAAAAAATGAAAGGACGGACACACAGATGGACAGACGGTGCGATTATAATATACCCATCTTTGGGGGCATAAATATGAGTTTCAGAACTTTCTGAAAGCAGCATGATAACTCTGTTGGTACAGCAAAAACCTTGTTTGAAGTTGTCAAATACACAACTTGGAAAATTTACTTTAAAAACATAGACATACAAATTTATTACTAATATGACCTTTATTTTGTGTATACAAAATTGGAGTGAGTATGCATGTGGCAAATTAAAAAGTATGTTAAAACTAGTAAAAGCATGAGTTTATAATTATTACAAACATAAAAAATACTACCCTGAAAACTATACAATCATCCATGTGTAAAAACATCAAACATTACAAGACAAGAATGATAAAACACATTGAAATACATACCATCAAAAAACGTACCACAAATAAATACCATAAAACACACACACACATTGCATTTACAGATTGAACACTTCTTACTTTCTGAGTGTCCACTTGCCTAAAATTCCAAGCATTTAACTTTGACTACCAGTAATACAACTGCTGTGGTTACTGCATACAATCAGCTGTCAACCTTCATATCATGACTTCATTAGATCCTTTACTACTGTAAACAAGGTAGAGAAAGACTTTCACATTAGAACTCTTTCTAAAAATAGATAATACAGAGCATGATAAAAAATATCTGTCTTCCAGGCCGTTAAGAAATATGGCCATTTTCTTTTACTGCTCCATTTTTCTCTTCTTTTTATTTAAATAAGCAATTTCTTATGTAATTTCATATACATAATTATAAAGGTTCTATTATGCATCAGCTTCCACGTTTTGGTAGTTAGGGTTTTCCCACCCAGCTGCGCCTTTGGCCCCGCTGCCCTTTTGTCTTTTGTTAGACATTGACGTAGAGGCCATGTCCTGCATTTGGTAATCTCCAGATCCAGCGCTGACTTGAATTTGCCTGAAAAGACAAATAGACAAAACTATGAGCTACGTGTTCCATAATCATTTCAGAACAATCCAATTTTAATAAAGAAAGAAATTCTACTTAAAGTGACATAATGCGCATCTTACTGCACATAGTGTATTTTGGTGACAGTTTTATAAAAGCAATTTTTGGTTGTTGTGCATTTAAATGTGTTAAATTAATGATTATGCCGCATTAGTATTTGAAGTTGGTGCTTTAGATATAAAAAAATCGGACTGATAAAATGATAGTTTATTGTGTCATTGTTGATGTTGGTAGAGATTTTGGAAGTGGAAGGGAAGCAACTCCTGCATGCAGTTGTTCTTTTCTTAAATTGACTCCCAGTCAAATAAGAAAATCAATATTTGGAAAGTTATTTTTTCATACTGGTAGCGGGAAGAGTTTGGTGTATTGGGTTAAAAGCTATTATTTCCTCTATACTTTTGTACACACACCATTTTCTGCTGGATTTTTACTTGAAAAAAATGAGCATAATGTCACTTTAAACTGTCTTTGACACAACAAACAAATGCATTCAAAATGCCTATGCCCCATAAATACATGGTACCAGTATTAATTCAAAGAAAGTTTTACTTCTACTTTGGGTCTATGGCAAACTTGATCTGTGGCCGGAATGAAGATGTTACTTTCAATCTTGTAAGAATGGTCAAAATTTGTAAGAACTTACATTCGTTTGAGGTACAGAAAGATTCCTCCAACGATGAGTACAATAAAGACAACTCCTGCAACAACTGCTGCTGTTACACCAACATTACTACTGCTACCTCCAGATGTATTCGCACCTGTCTGGGCTGAGCTTTGCCCACCACCAACTGCAACAGAAAAAAATCAAGGGCTGTACCACTGTCGAAACCTATTCATCCATCAGACAGCTTAGCCTTTCTTACATCTCCTTTGTTAAACTGTGCAAAAAGAGATAGAGAATTTTGAATGATAGCTGCTTGATCAATGCAGGTGTATTTATTTAAAAACAGACCATACAATCTGTTTCTTACCATTACTGTTGCAAACAACAGCCTGTCCAGACCAGGTACCATCCCTCATACACATGAGGGAATCGGTTCCCTGCGCTCTGTAGAAACCAGACTTGCACTGTTGATGACAAATGGAACCAAACTTATACGGTGCAGCACACCCTGACAGCATCGCATTCTGTGGGGAAGTCAACTGTGGACATGTCACAGCTGAAAATAAAAACATTAAGTATTGGAGTGAAAGCAAATAGAATTTACTGTATTAATTTATTTAACAATTACCCAATTTCTAAAATAAAATATCCAAGATATTCATCTTTCAATTTCAACATTTCTTTCTATTTGCAAACAAGCTAAGGGGTCTAATAAAAATTTACCTACTGAATAGCCAGTACATGTACATATATCTTAATGGTTTAATTAATATTCAAATTTACACTTAGTTTTTCAATTAAGTTTCAAGTTGTTTAATTTACATCCATTATGAACTCAATTTCTATCAACTTATATTCACATTCTCTAGATGACTTATCCTCCAAATTTCTTCAAAAAGAAATGCTATAGCAATAAAAAAAAAATTTAAAAATTTATTTCATCGAATAAAGAATCTTACGTTGACATGAGAGGCCTACTCCATCCCACAGTGGTCGCTGGTTGGCATCCAGTTTACAGTTAATCTGTCCGCTGTTGGACTGATCACTCAGCTTGTACCCAGGATTACATGCTAGCATACAGGTAGCACCATAGAAATCAGGACAGGAACCAGACAGTATGTAACCATTGGCTGGTGCCACACGAGCAGGACATCTGTTCACTGAAATACAGAACATCAGACTCTGAGATTTCCATCCTGACAAAAAAATGGTAAGGCCAATACTAAGACCTTATCAAGGTTCACTTTGTAAATCTAATATACACTGATACAGTAAAGCTTCTACAGTTTTCAAATGAATGCTTTATCATCAGTTTCTTTTCCCATGAAATATATGTCATGTTAAACATTAATTGCTTCTAACTGATAGTGCTACGTGTTATCATACAAAGTAGCTGGACATTTTAACCAAGGGTTTGGGCAGTTTTGTGTTTAATTTACACACTTCGAAATATCTATAATCTCAACATAGTAAGATGGCATATGCAACATCCAGTTATGCAGTTATTGTTGCTAGGATACACGCTATGTGTCAGACATAAATCCTCCTTAGTTACATAACACATGTACATGTATATACCTTTGATTGTGACCCTGAAGCTGCATGAAGCGGTGAGACCAGCCTGATCTGTTGCCATGGCAGTGACCCCATACACACCTTCACCTAAGGTCATACCACTCTGCATACTCTGAATCAAGGTAGGAGTCACACCGGAGTTGTCAGTGACTGTCACAGCTGGCCATGTGGCTTTCATAGATTGTGTACCTTGTGGGACAGTCAGTGTCTGGTCTGCAGGGCATGTCAAGGTGGGTGGGGTAATGTCTGAAACACATTGTAATGATTAATATAAAATTTGATCAGAACATTGTCAAGTCAATGCAACAATACACTATTGTGTGGCAACAGAACTGTTTTTTTCTGTGCTTTTCAATGACTCATGCACACGGATCACAAGCTTGTTTTAACATTTATTCTTTTCATTTGTTGTTTCCATTTTTATATATTTGAATAACAATGTTCTCAACAAAACTCAGTTTGTTTACCTTTACAGACTACTGGATAGCCATAGTTACTCCACTGTCCACTGCCATAGCATTTCAAAGTTGGGTTGCCAGGGAACTGGTAGCCTTGGTTACAGGTTACTGTGCAAACCTGGCCAGGTGATGGCTTGCCTGTAGTACATGTTGCTGGTGAGATTGTTCCACCTGTAACTGCTGCCAGAGCTGGACATGGGTAGGCTGAACACAGAAATACATGTACTTGTTACTTTACATTTGGTTGCCAAAAAATATGTGACGCAAAAAGAGCTTTAAAGAATATGAAAATTTCCTTCCTGTTGGCATTCATTGCAAAAGAGATAACCTTGAAAAATATAAAAGAAAAATAATGTATAAATGCAGACAACAAAAAGTGAATTACTATTTGCCTTGAGAAATCCATTTAATGCACCAAGTTTGTTGCAAAGTATTTAAAGTGTTAAATTTACATATGACGGATAGACTAGACACTTAAAATAGGTTTCAATATAAGGAAATATTTCACTGCTTTTGTTGGATGGCTAGTACTGGACATATTTGCCATCATTTACATAACATTTAGTCAGGTGACCTTTACAACACAGTCATGAGTCCAGACTATGAAATGTGACCTTTAAGTATTGGATAGAGGCAATGTGAAGCTATAATCATAGAAAATAATGATTTAAGTCATGGTAAAATCCACAAATTATGAGATGCCTTCTAAATAATATGAGCAATAATGCCTGTTTATTTCAACTGAAGTTCTTGGAATTATTATCAAGGGGAAGAACTCATTTTTGGATCTGCTTTCTAAGTAAAGCAGTTGTCTTTCTTGTTTTATTATTAGAATAGGAAGTTTGGTTCCAATTATCTCCCCTTTATTCAATGCCATTCCTGCAAGAATATCAGAAAACAAGAGCTGTCAGTAGGACAGCGTGCTCGACTTTTTTAGTGCTTGCCAATAAAACAAAACTTTGACAGTTAAGGGCACACAAGAAAATTTTTCACAGAGTTATCTTCTTTTGCTTACAGATAGGTCTTACGATGGTACATAAGTACTCCAACTTTCAAAGTAATATCTCAAATGGTTAAGTTAAAAAGTGGACAAGAATGAAAATTTTAACTGAGTTTCTAAGTCAAAAAAGGGCCATAATTCAAATAAAATCCTTGACAGAATTACCTTCTCCTGCCCATGTTTGGAAATCATGATGGTAAACAAGTATTCCAACTTTCAAATTAATATCTCAAACAGTTCAGTCAAAAAGTGGACTGGAAAAACTTAACCAAGATTCTAAGTCGATAAAAGGCCTTAATTTTTAAAACAAATCCCTCACAGAGTTACCTTCTCTTGCATACAGATGGGGGTAATGAAGTGAAATAGCATTAAAAGTTTCAAAGCAATATCTCAAAGGGTTAAGGCAATAAGTGGATTTTACCCATATTCAATGTATTTTCTAAGTCAAAAAGGGGCATAATTCTGTCAAAAACCTTGACAGAGTTATGTCCTCTTGTCTGTTGATGAAGGTTGTGATGGTAAACAAGTATGGTTAGTTTCAAAGCAATACCTCCAATGGTTTTGAAATAAAGTGAGGTGGTACGAAAAACTTAACCAAGCTCAATACACTTTCTAAGAAAAAAAGGCTTTAAGTCTGGTAAAAACCTTGACAGAGTTATGTGCCTTGTCTGTAGATGGAGGTTATGTTATGTTAAACAAGTTTGGTAAGTTTCAAAGCCATACCTCTAATACTTTTGAAATAAAGTGGGTGGTTCGAAAAACTTAACCAAGGTGTCTTTCTTGTACATTCGAACACGAAGTTTACGCCGACTCCCCGTGAGTAGGATAGCTCTCCTTTTCATAGAAAAGTCGAGCTAAAAAGAGTTACTTACAGTTGCCACAGCTGACTCCATTAGATTGAAGAGCCAGTCCAGTTGGACACTTGCATGTTCTACTTCCTCCGGCTGTGGGCAGACATATATGACTACATCCACCGTTACTATTCGTACAACCATTTATACCTGCCACACAAAAAAACAATAACCATGCTTATTTATAGTAGACAGTAAAACATACAGCTTTACACTTTCCTAGCCAAATTTAGACAATATGAGAGCTCAAACTTTTCCGCATGCTGGACAGGCTTTGGGTCAGTACACATGTACTGTATACTACAAATGTATATGTATTTACCATTTTACAAAAATCTTTTAAAAAATGTATTACAAGTTTTCTATAGGCATTTGAAAAAAACTTTTTGTTCATACATACCGGGCACAGTGCTAGAGGTTAAAACATCTCGGGTTCAAACTGAATCATGAGCTCAGATATAGATGATATACAATTTTTTCCATTTAACACTAAAATTACTATTAAGGACAGGGAATTGGCCACCTTAGGGCATCAGCTTGCTTGTTAGTATATCAAGATCAAGGATTTACAGAATTCAATAGAGGTCAAGGTCAAATTTACCCATCTGAATTATTATGACAATAACAACCAGATAATAAATATTTTTGAAACATAAAACCATACTACTTGCATATATACATGTACATTCTTTTTTTTAAATACTTTTTTGTTTTTGTTATCTTCATGCATATACATCAATATATATATTAAATACATTGAGATACAATGTGTCAATAGACATATTGAAATTATTCAACGTCATTTAAGGTACTAAATAATTTCTTAATCTAAAAATCAAGCCATGTATTTTTGCCAAAGAAAAGGCCACAAGTAGTAACATCAAGATACAGTGCAAAAACAAAATATAAACAAATTTGGTGATGGGATGGTGTGTGAACACCAGAGAACAAATATGTATAATACCATACCACTGGGGTTGTAGCCATTCTTGTGTAAATGAATGCCACTGAGCTTTGAGAATCCAGGGGGACCAAAACTGGTACTGGCCCCTCCAGTCGTTGGCAAACTCATCACAGTTCTGCACAAGAGACAAATAAAATATGAATAAACCAGTTTTGTGATGCTGCTACTAGTAGTTAACCCTGACACCACTAAATTTCAAAAGTGAACTTTGCCATATTTCAGTCTAGACTGTCACATTAATTGTTCAAAGGGGTGCTCACTGCAATGTTACTGACTGAATACTATACAGTGCAGATCATGATCATATTGCACAAAGGCAGAATCATTTGCTGTCAGCAAACAAGTATTAAATTGGGATATAAAGAAACAGTTCCTTCACAGAATAAAATAAAGTTCCTCTCCAAAAAAAAGAAAAACTGCGTGTAAAATTTATGCATTTCTACACACAGGAGACTAGGACCAACATAAGACTTTAAATTTTAAGTCACAGCGATTTTACATAGCTGACTGAAAATATGTTATGAACGATATTTTAGACATTGCGAAAGGCTGGCAAGAAATTTTTCTTACCACTGACGATAGAAAAATCTTACAGGTCAATGTTCTACTTTTCATAATCAAATTTTCATAATCTCATTATTTACAGGTTCAAAACTCATAGCTGTTGCTATGATTACTAATATCAAAGGCTCAATACCAAAATACCCTACCTGTTTTTATTTCTACATACACTAAGAGTGTGTTTTGCATTCACTATTTAAATGTATTTTACAATGACAGGAATGAGATATGCATATACATTTACCCTCGTCTCCAGTCAGTATAGTAGAGCGTGTTCATGTACAGTGTCAGACCGAAGTAGTGCGCATTAATGTCTCTATGTAACAGTTGTCTGCTCGTGCCGTCTAAATTAGCTTTCTCTATTCTATTCAACCCAGCATCAGCCCAGTAGATGATCCCAGCTGAAACAGCAAACTTCCAGTGTAACATGTACATGATGTTCTCCATATTTTTGAAATTTATTTTTTACTTAAATTTACTACTGTTAAAGTTTTGTATAAATTCTAAAGTTACCTTCTGTTTCCATGAATTTAGGAACTTTTAAGTTACCCACACAATGTTTTTTTTTCTCAAGTAACTAACCCAAAACATGGTCTTTAGTGACCCATATTTTAATGTTTACAATAAATTTAGAACTGTCATACCTAGTAACACATCTATATTCCCCCCATGTATTCATACACACTGCACTAACTCCTGATTTTTCCTATAAACTCATGAGCGGTTAGAATTGTTAAATGCTCACTTTAAGTTTCTCATGTTCCAAGGAACTTTTAAGACAGCTATTATATTTACTAATAACTGAACCTATGCATAATTTATCAACCCACTATGTTTCCATTGCACTCAGGAATGATTTAGTGACACGTTTTGTACAAAAACAACAAGAGCTGTCACATGACAGCACGCTCGACTATTCGAAAGGTTGTTGGTAAAATGGGTTTTTTGTCAAAGAACAGGAGTATTGTGTAATTGTCTGTAAGAATTAAGGTCAAAGATATGAAACTTGTTCAAAGACCTTTGTAAATGTACATTACATTCAAAGCCTTACTCTGGATTCTGTAAGCCAAGTGGAGGGAGGAGGGGATAATTTCAAAGAAATACATAACCTTGTAAATTTGATCATGAATAACTTTGTAACTTTTCAAAATTGAAATGTATAGAATTAAAAAAGCATGACCGCTGCATGCTGCATAATTATTCTATGATATTTCAAAAGAAAGCCATTTTGAGTATTTCCATGTTAGTCTGGTAAAAACTGTGACAAAATTCTAAGTTAAAAGGGGCATAAATGTCAAAAATCAAAAACATTGGTGAAGATGTTGACAGTAAACATACATTTTAGGTCATTTTAAGTCCATAAAAAAAAATCAAAGTTAAAAAGGGGCATAAATCTGTCAAAAATCAAAACAGAGTTATGGGGATTGTTTCCTCAGATGTAGATGTTGATGGTAGTCACATACTTTGAATTTCAAGTCAATACCTTTGATAGTATTCAAAACATTTGACTTTATAAAATCTTTTACCAAATATTCTAAGTTAAAAAGGGGCATAAATCTGTCAAAAATCAAAACAGAGTTATGGGGATTGTTTCCTCAGGTGTAGATGTTGATTGTAGAAACATACTTTGAGTTTCAAGTCAATACCTTTGATAGTATTCAAGATATTTGAATTTATAAAAAACTTTAACCAAAAATTCTAAGTTAAAAAGGGGCATAAATCTGTCAAAAATCAAAACGAGTTATGGGGATTGTTTCCTCAGGTGTAGATGTTGATGGTAAACATACAGTTTGAGTTTCAAGTCAATACCTTTGATAGTATTCAGGATATTTGACTTTATTAAAAACTTTAACAAAAATTCTAAGTTAAAAAGGGGCATAAATCTGTCAAAAACCAAAACAGAGTTATGAGGATTGTTTCCTCAGGTGTAGATGTTGATGGTAAACATACAGTTTGAGTTTCAAGCCAATACCTTTTGATAATATGCAAGATATTTGAATTTATAAAAACTTTAACCAAAAATTCTAAGTTAAAAAGGGGCATAAATCTGTCAAAAATCAAAACAGAGTTATGGGGATTGTTTCCTCAGGTGTAGATGTTGATGGTAAAGATATATTTTGAGTTTCAAGTCAATACCTTTGATAGTATTGAAGATATTTGACATTATTAAAAACTTTAACCAACGCAGACGCTGACGCCGACGCCGACACCGACGCCGACGCCGACGCTGGGGCGAGTGCAATAGTCTCCTTATTCTTCGAATAGTCGAGCTAAAAACTGTTAATTTTACGAAAGAACTCACACACTTCTTAGTATCTCTCCAGCATTAAATAAACAACTCAATTTGACAGTAGAATACATATCCCAGACAGAAAAATATTCATGTAAGAAATATCTGACACATTAGAAATATGCCGCAACAAACCTGTATTATCTATAGCTATAGCATTAGGCCACTTCAGTTGAGTGTTTATGATAATCTGTCTGTTAGAACCGTCGTAATTTGACATCTCAATCTTCGGGTGATTTCCCCAGTCTGTCCAGTACAACTTCCTGAATACACAAAGATAAATCAACATATAAAACATACTCTACCAATCCAGTATCTACCAGATTTCTACTAGCTTTTTTAATAAACATACAGGGCTAAATTGGCAAATGTATTGATGCAGCAATTTAAAGTAAGTTACAACTATCTTGAAAAGTCACTTCTGCAAAACAAATAGCATAGAAGTGGCATTATCTGTCTGGTTTGTTTTAACAAAATAGCAAATGATCAAAATTGCAATTTGTAGTTATAGATATAAACATGATCTATCATAAGCATGTACTTTCTACTCTACGTTTACTGTTCAGGAGTGTCTTGGAAAAAAACAAAATAAAAACATTTGTATATACATTGTTTTCCCCCTTAAATCCCCTATTTCAGTTCTTTCAGCTTAATAGCTCAAAAGGCTATGCTCATTTAAACAATGTTGTTGTGAACATAAACACTGGTACCTAAGGTGGGGAAGTTGTTACATTTTCTGAATTCAAAATTTTGACCTTCAACACAATTTCACTGACTAAAAGACACCTTGTCAACAGAAACACCACTCCTCTTGACCGGTATAACACTTACCATATTTAGAACAGTCTAACCTTAATCATATACATTTACAACAGTCTAACCCTGCTTGTACTTACACCTTGGTGGGATCAGCTATGATATCTCTTGGTTCATCAAGGTCCGTTGTTATAATTTCAGTTGATGCAGACCCATCCAAGGTGACAGCATAAATCTTATTTTTTCCCGTATCTGTGTAGAAGATCAAACGGGACTTTGCGTCTACAGCTATACCGTCTGGTATGGAATCTGCGAGAAATAAAGAAGATCACTAACAGCAACTGCCTGACTGCCTGTAGATTTTAACTAAAAACTGTAAACTGGGTAATTTTTGTGTGACAAAAATTTCGTGATTTGTGAAAAGATAATTATGCGTGAGTTTTAAATTCATTAAAGAAGAATACTCTATAGTACTCTATGTGAAATGAATCTATCATGAGATTTTTAAATCAGTGAAGTGGGAAATTTGTGAAAATAGCAAAAATTTAATCAACGTGAATATTACCCAATTTACAAAGGTACCTTCTATTTCAGATTACTCAATGTTTTCCAAAACTTTATTCACATGTTACAAACTTCGTTTAATTTTGCTTTCCTATTTTCATCAGGTTAACATAATATACCGGTAATACAATGTGAAGAACATATATATTCCTTCCCATTACATAAACATTGTATATTTTTGACATGTAAAATTGGTTCAAAGGTGAAATGAATGTTGCAGTCTTTTCATACAGTTCAATACTTGATGACCAATCAACATTATTACACAACCTGCACATCCTATAATCATCATTACTAACTGTTATACAGTCAAACCTATCACAAGCAGCTCAGCAAGTGATACGAGGGTGCTTCAAAAAGTAATGTTACTAGATTAATAAATTTAAGACAGTGAATAGTACCTCAGATGAAATTATTCCAACCCCTCAAAATATTCCCCCTTAACAGAAATGCACTTTTGTAATCTCGCTATCCATTTCCTAAAAGCGCCAACGTAGTCTGCTCTTGGTATCTGTCTCAGGCACTGATGCACTGCACTTCCAAGTGCATTTCTGCTGTCATATCTCCACCCAGAAAGAACTTTCTTGAGCCGAGGGAACAGAAAAAAGTCGCACAGACTTAAATCGGGTGAATAGGGAGGATGCTTCAAGACATTAACTTTATCTTTGTTCAGAAACTCCACTACCCCCCAACTTTTATCAGCTGCTTTTTCTGGTCTGTGGTAAGCAAATGGGGGACCAAACGAGCGCATAACTTTGTAAGTCCCAAATGTTTGGTCAGAATAGCATGGACGCTGCCTTCTGATATCCCTACCTTATTGGCTATCTCTTCCACCGTATATCTCCCATCTTCGTCTTCAAATGCCTTCACAGCAGACATGTTTTTATCTGTAACAGATGTCTTTGGTCGCCCTTTTCGACCCGCATCTTTAATGCTGGATATTCCAAGTTTAAATTTTTTAACCCATCTGCAAACTGTCATACAATACCGGGGAAGGCCCATATATATCATTCAGTTTGTTATAAACTTGTTTTGGCGGTATACTTAGAGCAATGCGGCCTTCTATGTAGGCACGTATTTCTACTTTTACTTCAGTATTCATTAGTAAGACAGCAACTTGCACAGTGTATATGAGTAACACACCTAAAAAAGTGGATTACTTTGTCAAATGTTCACCAATTTGCAAGAGGTTTTCGTGCTTATGAAGCTATTAAATTGGCCTACTCGGCTGAATATAATTATTGAACCAGAATGCCTCATTGACTATGGAAAGCCATAAGTAACATTACTTTTTGAAGCACCCTCGTACATTAAAACTGGTCACATATAGTACTTAGTCTACTAGGTGGATGTTTACAAGTGTATTTGATATATGAAGGACCGATTGGGATACAGCGGTACCGCCTACTTCGGGGCAGGTGACTGCTTATTGAGATTACCACTAAAACTAATTCACTGGCAACTGAAATTAATTTTCCTACCAAACGTATGTCAACATAACTCTCGAAAGTACGTAGGAAATAAAAAATTTGCGATCCACTTCTGCCTAAAACTGATAACAGGTTAGTATTCTCATTTACATTACAGGAATAAATTTCCCATCGTTCCACAGACCAGATGCTACTGAGCTTGAGGTGTTTACTATACACACCCATTTACGAGACTTACATACACTTACCAGTGTCAAGGAGTAAAACAGTTTTCTCCGAGTTCCCATTGATAGAGGCGCTACGTATCTGTTTAAGACCAACATCTGTCCAGTATATCCTTCCATCTATGTAATCATAGTCTACAGCGATAGGAATGTCGTTCCGAGATAATGGTATTGGCACGTAACTCTTTGACTGCATGTCCATACGGTATACCTGTTTCTGTCCCGAATCGGTAAACAGAAGGAAGCCGTCTGGTAAACTTGCTGAAAAAATAAATGACAGTTATTATGCTTAATAGTCAAATATGAAACTAAGCAGTTTATTATTATGGAGTCGGATATGGTGAAGTGCCTGGTGAGGAACACTTACACTGCAAACTTGTACATACAAACAAGTGACAATTGATTGTCCTATATAGTGGAAGACACTTGTAGCTCATTGGCTGCATGGAATTTCAGGTCGTCTGCTTAGTAGGATAAAAAACTACAAAAGCTATGTATAATGCAGATACCATGGCTGTATCTGACTCTATACTGGTCATAATCCCTTACCCTGGTTTCCATAGAATCATGAAGCACAATTCTCTTCTAAATAAGCTTGTATTCAGTGGTTCAAATTATTTTGAAACACTGCAATAATATATAGATATCCGGTACAACTTACTTGTACCACAGGATACTCCTGCATCTTCCTGATGTCCACAGTTGTGTGCTCCCCACGCATTAGCCTGACATGTTGCTATGGTTCTCTCGTTACCATGACAATTGACATTGTCTAACCAGATTGTACCAGTGCCTGATCCATAGAATGCACCTCCTTTGGCCGCTGCCCCAGTACTACAATGGAAACACCATTTTAATCAGAAGTGTATATAGACACCATGGATATATTTAGCTAACCCTAAGTGCACTTTTTTTTACCCTATTGAAGTTCAGTATCCGTCATATAGCAAAGTTAGTTATTTTTGAAAAGAAATCACACATTGTCAGGAATATATTTTGTACTTAAAGAGGTGATATAAACCATTTTTTCTTCCAACTATTTTTTTGGTTAACACTGAATTTTGTGGTTGACTGAATTGGCAATGCTCTTTTGTTGTCCAGTACAAATATATGAGACCTTCCATGCAATGACCTGTTTTAAGATTAAAAAATTCAAAGTTTCATTAAATTGATAAAGAGGAAAAAGAACATTTTAAATTTCTGATTGGAAGATATAGCGTTTTAAACAGTAAACCGACGTGATGTCAAGAACTTCATGAAAATAGTTTGAGCTCGTCCATTGACATGTAAACCTATATATAATGTCTCTAGACTATCTAAGGATTTAAATGGATTACAGAATGGATGTCATTTGATGTGTTAAAGCTTACAAACTGAGAGATAAGGTGACCAACCTTTGGTATCCCAGCATGCCACAAATAACATTGGCGCTGCTAGCGTTCCACTGGTCATCACATATTGTTCCCCATTTGTTAAATGCATAGACTTCCACACGCCCTTCATACGCATTGCTTCCTCCCGCAAGTCTCACATACACATCAGACGGACGTGGTGTGGACGGAGGGAGAAGAGTGGTAGGTGTTGTTGCAGGTGTGGTTGCTATAGAAGCAAGTATAAACAGAACTAAGTGCTTTATCAAGTCATTGCAACAAATTGCTGTAACAGATTTCTCTTTAACAAGTACATAATGAACAATCCAGTGTGAAATAAAGATGATAAATGGCATCTACATGGTTTTTCATCAACTTGATCATCTTGAGGCACTTTATTTCATTTACAAGCAAATGTACCATAGTACTTAATAGCATTTTTTGGCATGTCTAAATATACAGTACACTGAACTTGTCTCTAGTATACAATGTCTTATTTTGATCTAAACCTGGCTATTCAGAAGGTGTATAAAAGATCAGTGATAATTGCCTGCATGCTTCTAATCTTATGAAAATGTGGCATTGGGGAAGTCACTGGATGACCTTAGCTGCAGATGAATGACCAAATACAGAACTTGACCACTGCAGTGACAGGGTAACTTACTTGCTGTACAGAAGACGCCGACATCCTCACCGTGGCCGCAGTTGTTACTACCCCAATCAAGATGTTGACAGTCAGCTATATTACTCTCATTTCCTGTGCATCTTACATTGTCCAGCCATATCTTAGTGGGAGGATTTGACCAGGAACCTCTTGTTACCTTGTATGCCCCAGCTCTGGAAAATATCTCTCTAATTAACTTTGGTTAATTCAATTTGGTAAATAACAAAGAGTTACTCAAATACGTAAGACCAACATATCAACTGAAGACTTACACACGTTTCCAAAATCAATCTCATTGTTAAAGGTATACTTAGAACAGTGTAAATATACTGTGTATCTTTTACGTATCACCAGTCCGTTCTTTTATTTTGTGGTGAGAACCCACCCATCCAATGGAATATTGACATCATCTTAAAGTTTTCACATAAACTGCCTCAGAACTGTAATCAGGTACATGTATGTAGCAGAATTTTCATGCACAATACCCTTGGATCTTCTCATGTTTTACAGTAAGTTTATGAAAATTTACTACTGTTGGGAGACTAAATATACATACGACGGGAAATTCAACATTGAGCAGACAACTTTGGCAGCACTATCAGTGAAATAGTCATCACAGACTGTGCCCCAGGTTCCGTTGTAGAGAATCTCAATACGTCCGGTGTACTGGCTTGAACCACCTACCAGTCTCACACTTGACAACGAGGCTGAAGTTACAAATATATATAGCAAGGTAACATCTATCAGGTATTTATGGTCGATATAATGATAAATGGGGCAGACCTCAGTGCTCTAGCAGTTATGAATACTAGTTTTCAAGCTCCGATCAGGACACATCAAGCATGTCCCTGGGCAAGACACTTTATTCTGCATGGAGTTAAGTGAACTAAGATGAAACAGAACAGCTCTGGCTCTCTTATCATCCCCACATCTAACTATTATAATGGTTTCTGTTATCTAAACACCAACTTCCATGACTGACATAATGTGTAACAGTAAAAGCATTCCATTCATACAGATTGCAAAATGTTTTACTTAATTTATATTCACATTTATGTAAAGATAATCAAATAGAGAACTCTTGGCATACTGAAGGAAGATAGCACACAACTAAAAGTACTTACATGTTTGACATATGACACCAACATCCTCATCATGTCCACAGTTATTCCTGCCCCAGCCCTTTGCATCACACTGTAAAATGTTAGTTTCCTGTCCTAGGCAATGTACGTCATCCAGGAGTATGGGACCAGACCCTTGCTGGAAAAATGCACTTTTTTTTGCAACCGCACCAAGCCTGAGAAGTAAGACATTATACAATGTACTTTGTTTACAAGTCCAAAACAAAGGTAAAATGAATTAAATTGTTTGGTGCCAAGCTTTAAAGCCTCAATAAGGGTTGTTAAAGCGGAGTTGACCTAACAGTGATTCCAAGATTAAACCCCATTCTTATTTTAGAACCCTATTATCTCCGTAAAAAAAATGCCAGCCTTTAAGTACTTGAACCATATCCCTCAAACGATATGAGGCAAAAGTGACCAATGATCTTTAACTCTAAACCATAGAGAGAGGGCATTTGTATGTCATACATACTAGTACATAATATCCTCTACAGAATTAGCAATAAGCATGTATCTATAGCGCAAAAGCCAAAATTATGAACAGCAATGGATATAGATAATGCATACCTAGAAAATCCCAGCATGCTGCACACCACACCAGCGGCATTACTGTCAAAGTTGTCATCACAGACTGTGCCCCATGTGTTATTATAGAATATCTCCACCCGTCCCTGATTCGCAGCGCCACCTGGCGGTGGTACCAGTCTGATCTGAACAGTGGGTACTACAAGTGTAAAAAATGTTAAGTTTTGTCAGGACAAAATATTTTAAGGCTTTTTTTTAAATGCACTTTTTCCTAAATGCAGGTAAGTTGCAAATATCGTTTTGTCCCTAAATCATTTTTATTACTGTATGACAGTCTGTTAGATTGCAGTATTTCCTTAACCTTTCTGTAAAGATTTACATAGTCTTAATGTTAAAAATTAACAGTATTTTACACTCCTCACCCTGGCAGATTACGCTGACATCTTCATTATGTCCACAGTTATTGATACCCCAATTAGCATATACACAATTATCTATAACAGCCTCGTCGCCCTGACAATTCACATCATCTAACCAGATCTGACCTTGTCCTGCACCAAAAAATGCTTCCTTTCTCAAGCCAACATTATTTCTGAAATAGAGAATTAAATTCAGTCCGGCAACAAACATGCACATGCAAGTCAGGTCCTTTGTCTTAAAGTATAAAGTATAGAGTCCCTTGTCGATTCAAAGTCTCTGCAGCCAGCTACAAATGTTCAACTTAAAAGGAATTCCAATTAAATAGAACAGACTACATTTTTTGTATATTCACATGAAATTACATTGGAAGGTCTGGTTAATGACTTTGAAATAAGGAGGAATTCGACTTCACACAATTCAATATAACGAGAGTGTACTGTATATGTATCCAAATACTTCAACAGTAACTACATGTCACACCTGAGAAACATAAAGCAATCAGGTTAAAGCAGCAGGAGATTCTGTTTTATTAAACTTACGTTGGATATCCAAGTTCTCTGCAGACCACCACAGCGAAGTTTCTGTCTACCTGGTCATCACATATAGTACCCCAGGTCCCATTGTGGTAAACTTCAACACGTCCTTCTGAGCGTGTTGTGCCATTAACGAGTCTTATTGCGCTAGTGTGTGTTGCACCTAAAACAAAAGTGCTTCATTGAAAATTATTATACAGTTAGCTATGGGTTTTTATACTAATCAGGACTTTTGGTACGATATCTATGTACATTGTACTAAAATGGAAGAAACAAGTTTTCAGTGAGCACAACCTTGTTTTGATTGGTGTACCAAGCTGTCAATTCTCAGGCAATATGTAGGCAGTTTCCAGAATTTGAAAGAGATTTCTGGCTTGTCAGCTTTCAATACTTTTGCTGGCATTTACTTATAAAAATAATAGAAGTGAAATACAATATAACATGCTCATCATTTCTGTGGACACTTACAGCGGTATGTTTTCCATACCCTTGCAAAAACCAAGATCCTTATCATTAGACTAGTCAAAGCCAACCCATGGAAGCCATGATAAGTAAAGATCTATGTCGCCCTATCTTTAGATAAATCTACAGATTCTTGTCATTCAAAAGACAAAGATCTATATAAGAGGATAATACTTCTTCGCATGTTCATATAAATATGAAGTTTGTTTGTGTTGTCAATGTGGCAGTATGAAAACTTCATTATGGTCCTGTACTACACAGAGATACTATAAGTTGCATGTGAGTTACATTACCTCCACACACAACACCAGCATCTTCTGAATGCCCACAGTTATTGGTTCCCCATGAAGCATGTCCGCAGAGGGCTAGCGACGTCTCGTTACCAAGGCAATTCACATCATCCAACCAGATCTGCCCTGTACCCTGGCCGAAAAATCCCCCTTTTCTTGGTCTAGCACTTTGTCTGTAGATACATAAACATCTTACTAAAGTTAGTAAAAATAACAATATACAACACTGATCTAACAAGACAAAGGGGTAGAGAACAACTTGATTATAAACATGTATCTTGCCATATATTTTTTGATGGATATAAAGAAAGTCTGTCAAAATCTTTTTTTTTTACCATCCTAGTCAAAAGTTGAAACTCTATCCTTTCTGTTGGGTATATTATCATTAATATCTGTTGAGATCTGTACGGGGGCATTCGTCACTTATGAGGGACGGCTCTTGTTTTTTCAAAGCTTGATAACACAGGCTTACTTTGGGAACTGTAGCATACTGCAGACAACCTGGGCATCCTTTATATTCCAGTTATCATCACAAACTGTTCCCCATGTTCCATTATACCTGACCTCTACACGACCTTCATTTGCGTTACTGCCACCTACCAGTCGGACCTGCAGACTTGTTACTTGACCTGAAAGTTAAAACTTTACATGTAAAATATCCATCCCATGACACACAGATTAAAAGAAAGCATTTATTTCCTTC